>MJUU01072762.1:0-12212 GCA_002080025.1 Modiolus philippinarum
AACATATATAGAAAATTACATATAATACGATTCATTCAAGGTAATGTAGATACAAAATTTACAATCTTGTAACTGGTCAGTCAGTTTTAAAAAATAGATTTACAAGCTGTTGGCAATTATTTTGGACTACGCTTACAGTAAAAAGATTGTAAAAAAAATTAAAGGTTATGTAAAGTCAATTATTATATACATGTATTTCCTTGTTTACATACTCTGAAATTGTAGTGGAAAAATATATTTATTGTTAGAAATGAATACAATTAGTAAAAGTATGTCAAGTTTATAACTATTATGATTGGAGGTTTATAAAATACAATGCCAAATACAAATCCCTGCTTTTAAAAATCGTTCTTCTAAACTAAATAAGATATAAGATATTAACCACATTAATTTCAGCCACCCCATTAGGATTGATAAGCTGTTGAAAGTTTGGATCATTTCAAAATGTCACATGGGAAAAAATACATTTTTAATACATGGAGTGGACGGACAGACATCATAATACCGACATTTGACAGATTTACAATCTTATAAACGGGATCTCTCGGATCAGAAATAGAAGCTATATCGAATACATTTGATTTATGAAACAATTCCACAGTTTCACCAAAAAATTAATAATGAACTACTACATCCAAAGAAATAAAAAAATATATATGTAAATACCCCTTTATACATTATCTAACTAACTTAATGACTAACATATAATACAAATAAATTGTGCATCTATTGTATCGACATAGTACAAAAATAATCGACATAGTGCAAGAATAGTCACACGTCACTCAATTTGAACAGTGTATGCTTATTGACTGACTATGAGAAGAATAGCAAGTAAGTTGTCCTGTGAGATGAAAATTATATCCCTAGACGAAAGTCGAGGGAAAAAGTCAAGGTATTCAGGGGCTATAAACGTTTTCTTTTTCTCATAGTCAGTGAATAAGGGTTTTCTCATACTGAAAAGTATTTTATTATTGATTCAATTCATAGCAATTAAAACGTTTCTAGCCAGTCAATAGTATAGTTCACAGCCAGTCAATAGTTCACAGCCAGTCAATAGTATACAGCCAGTCAATAGTTCGTACCATTCAATAGTTCATACCATTCAATAGTTCACAGCCAGTCAATAGTTCGTACCATTCAATAGTTCATACCATTCAATAGTTCACAGCCAGTTAATAGTTCATATTGTTATACCTTTAAGAAAATATCCATATAATACTATTGCAGTTAAATGTAAATATTTTCGCTGTTTTTCAACTATCAATTAAGCCACGACCCAGCGGGCAACAGTTCGAAGACTGATGACCGTCAACAGTTTCCGAACTGTTGCCCGCTGGGGCGTGGCTTAATTATGATTGGTTTATCATAGCGCATGATCACTTGTAATTGACAAAGGTATAACAAAACAGTTATAGACTACAACACTCAAACCAACATGTTTCCCTCGGTCTTACGGCCTCGGGAAACAGAAAAAAGCCGTTACCCTAGAATGTAGTCAATAACTGTGTACCATTAAATAGTTCATACCATTCAACAGTTAATACCATTCAATAGTTCACAGCCAGTCAATAGTTCGCAGTCGGTCAAAAGTTGATATTGTGTATAACTATTAACCGGTAAAAGTGTTTTCTAAAAGTAGCAGCAATTATCTAAAAATTTGTTATAAAAATAACATAATTTATTGGAATGAAAAAATACATACAGAAAATGCCATATCGCCCTCAATCGCAAAGAAAAATTCAACGAATGTCATTTACTTTTCTTCTTAAATAAAATAATGTTTGGTACTTCACAGTAATTTTTTGTGATTATTAAAAGGTCGACTTCCCTATTCAGTGTAGAGAAACTGACTTTAAAGGGGCGCCCACTCTTCTATCAGTAGCTCAAAAGCATGTAAAACATTTTAGTTTTAGAAATGTCAATAAAAGTTCGTCAATACAATCTTCGGAGTTTTTACAGCTATATGTATAACTACAATTAATATGTTAATTTGAAAACATTTGAAATCAAAACTTTATGACAAACGTGATGATTTTAACTTTCAATTGTGAACATTCCGTTCCGAAGCACTAACATACCTTCATCGCCAGCATACGGTGTTTATATTCCACAGCTTATACTGTCGTGTTTGCAGTGAATACGACACTTTGTCAGTAGAGCTAAGTTGCTGTCTGAAAAACCGCTTTCCCAGGGTAATGTTCAGCCATTGTTAATATCATCACTTCAGAAGTTTTATAGTCGTCATCACGATTTGATAGACCAAAATAAATTTTCACTCTCGAAAATGAGACTGGACATTTTCCAATAGAGTTCAGTGTTCTATACCGGATTGTCGACCCCTTACCTGATTTTCCGCTTATTGAATTACGGGTGCCGTGCAAGGAGCAGATCATGCTTACCCTTCCGGAGCAGCTGGTGATGCTCCTTGTCCATTCAGGGAGTTCACACTCCTTGTGTTTATTAGTGTTGTCTTGTGCATTTTGTGTTGCCCTGTTTTTGTTGTCGTGTATTTTTTCCATAATGATTGTAGCTTTTAATTACCATGTGTTTGATTTACGAGATTTTATTTATCCCTTAGGTCTGTTGCTTTGGTATTCGTTCAACGTTCTTCCAATATTGCAACATAAATCCAAACATATAAAATGGTCAATTCTGTAATACAGTACTTCGGTTTTGGCCCGAAAACCGATTTATTTTTTTTTATATTTTATACAATTCTGAAAAAGTGTAAAATTTAATTTAGGAGTATCTCCTGTCCTTGGCCGGTTCTCAGATTTCTATTTATATACTTTTGTTGTTTTTTCACTCGTGTTTTGATTTGTGTGTTTCTTATGTTTTTTCTTGCTCTGCACTGACGAGACATATCATCTGCATAGATAACTTCGGTGTTTATTATATTCTGAAATAAAAACTGGTACACAGTGTCACTGAATTTCATTCCTGTAACGGGGGGTGCCGCGATCTTTTACTATCACCAGACAGTTCATATGAATCACCTTGAAAAGTTTCAAATTTGTTTTGTTAAATTCACTGTGATCTGTCCAATTATATCTTTGTCCTTCTCAAAGAAGGCCGTTCTACGGAGACCACATATGTTAAATTATGGCAATTTTACATATATATTATATATATTCTATATTCTTTCATTGCTCATTTCATCAAACACTTTTTTATTCGAAAATTATTTTTAAAAGTTTCGAAGATTCGAACAAAGAACGGACTGACAGACTGACGGACTAACGGAGTGCAAACCTATAGCCCCCTTCAGCGTAACCGGTAAGGGACTAATAACCAAGAAATAATATCATCAAAAAAGTTTTTACATTTAGCGGAATTATTTTTTTACATTTATGGTAAAAGAAAAGTTTTTACATTTAGCGGAATTTTTTTTTACATTTATGACAAGTTGATTTTTACATTTATAACAACAGGTTTTACATTTAGCGTAAGTTTTACATTTAGAGTAAGATTTTTTTTACATTTATGACCGTTTTTACATTTATGACCGTTTTTACATTTAAGGGTCCTACACATGCCACAGTATAAACTTGTCATAAAATTTTATAGTCAAATAAATACAGTGCAGATTATCAAGATATCTTAACAATGCCATGTGTTTTCTTCAATGGAATACCATTCATTACTGATTTATTTTGTAAATTTTAAACATAAATTGTTGCAAATAATTGACACAGTATGTAATAAAATCAAGGAATGTTGTTACATTAAAATGACCTCGAAAACTAGCGATACACACAGGTAATTGCACTCCATCAACATTTAATTTCTCCATATAAAAAGCCAAACTCTCATTAGATAATAATTTCCACTGACAATTTCACATTAGACAATTGGTTCACCTAGACGATGTTACAGGGTCTAATCTAAAGAATCATCCATTTTGAATTAAATAAACGCATATCTTCTTTGTTTACATATATATCGAAGATGTTTTGCCTCATGTTTGATAAGAAGTCAGAGGTCAATCTATAATTAAGTATTTGGAATGTTATCTATATCAACAACAATCTGGAATCCTCAGTATATTCAAGCGCATTAAACAATTAAAAATGTGTAAGGCCGTCCACAAACTGCAATGCATGGATAATACAGAGAATAAGAGGCACACATTGGTTATACTTGTACATTTATTCGAACTTTTTTTTGACGGAAGTTGATATTTCTTGCATGTAAAGAATATACAGGATATTAATATCGATCAATCAACAAAGCTTTATTTTCTACAATATTCAATCAGAGTTGAAGTTGAAAGGGGTTTTCTTGAAGTATAGTTAGGAAAAGTTACGAAAACTAAGAGTTGACAATCTTTCAGATTGGCAACTCAAAAATGTTAACATTTTGTTTTTCAAATTCTTCTCTGATGGAAGTATATTTTGGGAATTTATAGAAGAAGTGAGCTTCATCTTCGAATATATTTAAATGACAATTTTTCTCTTTCTTATATTTTTGAATCTGCCTCTTTCTAATTCTAAAAATGATCACATATAGAAAAAAGAAGGGAAACGGGGAATGTGTCAAAGAGACAACGACCCAAAGGGGTGTTATAACAACTCAAAGCCACCATAAGATCTTCAATGAACTGTGAGGAAACCCCGAACCCAACGGCAGGTCGGAGATATGCCCATTTTGCATTCTTTTTTTCTATTTTCAAAATTATTTTTTTATGAAGAAGTCTGCAATTTCACATTTAGTTTTAATTTTACTATTGTTTTCAGTAGACGAATTCAATTTTTCAAAGAAAGATTTTTCATATTTATTTTTTAAATGCTGTTTTATATTACTTTTTCAGATAATTTAGTTTTTTTAATTGCTTTAAATCAATATTATTTGATGAGCAAATATCATTTACATACGAAAACCATAAATATGTTCCAGCTGTAAGAAGATTTTTGGATAATGAAAATACATTATCAAATAATAAGTTGCTAGTGTGACTAGATAGTCTCACTAGATATTTGATAGTCTGTGTCCTAATGAATGTATCTAGTAGATAATGAGCAAGTTCAGCTCTAGCTGCTATATTTACTGACTGTTTGCTTAGCTCAAAACAAACTTACAACATTTTGAATTTGTTTTTTCTATATAACTTGTGTCAATAAGTGACATTATATCAAATTTTGAATACCCTTTTATTCCTGTTTTTTGACATAATGATTTTTTTTTATAAAAGTCCATAAACCAGATTTCAGAGTTGTACATCAATATTGGTCTAACTAGGTACTAAATCAAATGTTTAAAATACCGGAATTTGGGTTCCGCAGTTAGCCATTTTGATAACTATGTCTCTTCAGTGCAGATCAAATCAAAACAGCTTGGAAGTTCAAAACCGATAGATTTATAAAAGCTGATGCAAGGACAAGTAACAAGTGTGGTCTAAACGAAAATTGTCAAAATCAGCTATGAACAATATTTTGCACGAGGAAAATAATCCTTACACTTGAGCATTAAAGAGTTCGACAAAATTTTCTGAAATTCATATATTGCAAATTTCCAAATGAATTGTTTTTTTTTGTTAACCCTGAAGTATTGAGTAATGAATTGGGGACTACACTAGGGGTAACAGCGGTAGAATACCAAAAGTAAACAAAAGGACGTGTTCATTACACAAATCAATGTCCAGAGACATGGTGAAAACAAACAACGGACTGAAAAATACAAAAATGAAAACATAACATTTAAAACTAAGGCACTTACGGTGTGAAACCCCATAAAAAATAAGAGTGGCCATGCATTTCAGTAGACATCGGCAATATAAGTGAGAGGCCAGTATATGTGTAAAATCTTCAAGTCACTTATGACGTGAAAAGTAAGAATGATATCAGGTGCTCTGTAAGATGCATGTCCTGCTTGAAATCTAGTTGAAAATGCCAACCAACAGAAGGATCGACCCGGTCGAATTCAAAAAAGGTAAATGACGATGTTTCTATCAAGACGGCTTTTTCGACAACTTATTCCCTTCTCGGAGCATATCACATCAAAACAGTTTAGAATACCAAAACCGAAATATGTATAAAATCTATGAGGCGCTGTTTTACTATTTATTCCTTATTTTTTGATATCAAAAAATATTTTCTGGTGTCAAAAAATCCTAATTTTGATATGAAAAAATCGATTTTCTGATATCAAAAACTCGAATTTCTGATATCAGAAATTCACTTCTATTTTTTGATATCAGAAATTCGATTTTTTGATATCAAAAAATATTTTGTGATATCAGAAATTCATTTCTTGATATCAAAAACTCGAATTTTTGATATCAAAAAATCAAAACTATTTTCTTATATCAGAAATTCATTTTTTTGATATCAGAAAATCGATTTTTTGATATCAGAAATTCAAATTTTTTCATATCAGAAAATATTTTTTGAAATTACAGAAATTACATTTTTTTGATATCAGAAAAAAGATCTTTTGATATCAGAAATTCAATTTTTTGATATCAAAAATTTTGATTTTTTGATATCAGAAAATATTTTTTGATATCAGAAAATAATTTTTGATAAAAAAAATTTATTTCCTGATATCAAGAAATTGATTTTCTGATATCTTAAAATTGATTTTCTGATATCAAATAATCGATTTTCTGATATCAAATAATCAAATTTCTGATATCAGAAAATCATTTCTATTTTTTGATATCAGAAATTTGATTTTTTGATTCTGATATCAAGAAATAATTTTTTGATATCAAAAAATCGAATTCTTGATATAAAAAAAATCAAAACTATTTCTGATATCAGAAATTCATTTTTTGATATCAGAAATTCGATTTTTTGATATCAGAAAATATTTTATATTTGATTTTTTTGATATCAAAAAATCCAATTTCTGATATCAAAAATTATTTTCTGATATCAAAAAATCATATTTTTTGATATCAGAAAATCAAATTTTTGATATCAGAAAATATTTTTTTATATAAAAAAAATCTGAATTTCTGATATCAATAAATGCATTTTCTGATATGAAACAATCGATTTTCTGATATCAAAAAATGAATTTCTGATACCAGAAAATAGTTTTGATTTTTTGATATTAAAAATTCGATTTTTTGATATCAAAAAATGAATTTTTGATATCAGGAAATATTTTTTGATATAAAAAAATCGAATTTCTGATATCAAAAAATAGAAGTGAATTTCTGATATCAGAAATTCGATTTTTTGATATCAGAAAATAGACTTTTAGATATCAGAAAATGGATCATTTGATATCAGAAAATCAATTTTTTGATATCAAAAATTCGGATTTTTTGATATCAGAAAATATTTTTTGAAATGAGGAATAAATAGCAAAACGGCACCTCATAAAAATCTGATCGAGAACCATTGACCAATAGGATTTTAACTAAAAGCCAAAATCGAATAAAACATTAAATTTTGAAAGAAGAAGTTACTCCTTATTGCTTCTGGATAGATATCACAAAATTCAAGACACACCACAGAAGTAATGGCCTATGGTCAGGTAATTTCTAGATCGGACAACAGTTTACCGACCAAAGGGACTGACCTATTGGCAATAAAACAATTTGACAACTTATGTCACTTCAATGAAATCAAAGTAAACCATTTTGAAACACCAAATCCAAAAGAGGAAGATAGATTATCTGATACTTCAGCATGCATAATAAAATCTGGACACAGCTAAATACGTGTAAACTTTTTTGTTTTACATACGATGATGATGAAATATTTATATATCGTTTTCCTGTTTTCTGTCACTCGCAAAATTTTATTTTCACACGATTTTTTTCCGAGTTTGTACCTAATAGGTTCATGACTAGACTTACAACCAGTGACAATACTACCTTTTGTTTTCATGTAGACATAGTATATATCAATTGTGAGAGCTGCTGTTGATGAGTTTCCAGTTTTTTAGTATGGGGTTTTTGTGGAAATCTTTTGCCTTTTAATATTCTGTGATACAGCTCTTGTAATTCTGTTTGTGCACAACAGTGTAATCATGTCTGGTTTAGAAGTTTGTGTTTTGTATTTTGTTTTTTTTTCTAGAAATAATCAAATCAATTTGATCAAAAGCAAGATCCCGAACTAACTGTTAATTTATTTTTTATTTTATCATTTACTTATATTCAAGTATTTTTTTTTCTCATATATATGTTTGTGTTATGTCGCGAACTGCTTCAAATATCACAGGACTTTCGAGATAAGGGACCGACCATTTAACCTGAAGGGGGGGTTATGGTTTTTTTTTCTGGACAGAAAATTTTTTTCGCGCTTCGCGCGAAACAAATCATTTATTTTTTGCACGCGTATCAACAAAATATTTTTTTTCAAAATTAACATTGTTTTTTGGGGCAGAAAGCCTCATTCAGAAATTTTTTTTTCATCATTTTGGCAGCCAAAATATTTTTTTCACATAAAATCAGATCCAAAATATTTTTTTAGAAAAAACCATAGCCCCCCCCCGCCTTCAAGTTAAATGGTCGGTCCCTAAGAACTCTCGTGTAATTGAAGGCGGAAACCATCGCCTCGGATACCAGTAAGAAGGAAAACTGGATTTCTTAACCTATTGAAATAAATATATACCACATAAAAAACAAACTATTTATGAAATTGAAATGCATTGTTATTTTTTCCTGTATAACAATTCTTTAACTAAATTTTAAATGAAGAAAAAGAATTAAACTGAAGCGCTACAAATCGATTAAATATAAATCACCCTTAGCTAAACAGTGTTCACCAATTAGTGATTCCCTCTCAATGCATTGATATATTGATTTTTCCGTATAAAATTAGAACTGTTTCCGGAATTAGCACGATTCAAAAGTCCCGTATTGGAAAGAGCGTTACCATGACAAAGGCGAGAGCACACGCCAAAGTACCATCGAGAGGATATATCCAAGACACCATAAATAACTGACAGGAGGTAGCAATATAATAAAGGATGCCGAATTTTAGAATGTTTACTAAACAGGGCGTTTACCTTTTTAATAAAAAAAACCTTTACTTCATTTGATTTTTGATTCACGAACCACTTAAGTTTGAAAAAATGAACCGAAGCCTTTTATTGTGATTCATCGAAAGGGTTAAATTAGTGTGTTTTGTGCGCATTTCAAGTAGTTTTCAAGAAAGATCAGTCTTATAAAATGTCTTTGTCTTTATATTTCAATTTTCAGTTCGTCCTTGCACTTCCTTATGTGATGGAAATAAAGAAACAGCATGTCAAATGTAAGTTATTTATAAAATAAAAAAGTATGCAATCGCATATTGCAGTTGTTTCAATTTCATTTTATCAACTCGAAAGCCACGAAGTGACAGGGAAGTTATGAAAACCATCCAAGAGATTTCACGTGAGGGACAGGCCTATTAACACCCATTTAATCGAGCTGCGGTAGTTCGTAAGTTTCTTTTGTGAGTCGACTTGTGACGGTGTTGCTATATATAAATTTGATAATTACATATAGTTCATAAATATTTACGTCCATGTCTTTATCAAATTGTCGCATAGTTATTTGTCAAAGATAGCGTGGCAACGATTTGGATTCCATGTATATTACCTGCATAGACTTTTTAAAACAAATGAATTTGTTATACATACGAATATCACCCATTCGATTATTTTCATGTACATACGGAATAACCTTCATAAAATATTGATTTCTGTTCGCGTTTATCAAATCAATTCTCCAATTTCCCAATAAAGCATATGAATTAGTTTCTACGCAGTAGGTCTTGGGATGACTACGAATTCTTGTCGTGTGTAGATTTTCAGGGCTTTCGAGTTCCAGCTCCATCTGAGATTTGATTTCCAAAACTGTCTGAGTAGTCTGATCGGACCTTTCCTCATGCAAACCTGTAGAAGTTTTATAATGTCAGTTTGTAAAAAAAAATAATAGTGGCAGTAATTACATTTTATGTTGTACAAACTCAATAGAATTACGGCGTCTTTGTTTCAGCATGGATTTGATAGAGAACAATGAAAACTTGGAGAGTCGGAATAATCTGACCTAGTTGGGGTTCAAGAATTAACTCGTCTAATTCAGAATTTTTATTTGAAAAACAGGAACAGGATTTGTTATCAGCGGAGTAACATAAAAGCTAATAAACAGCGTTGTCGTTATTTCTATAATCAATCAAGTGAAATAACTGTGGACGCTCTCAAATTGTGTGGAATTTATATTATTTCAAATGGACAGTAGTGACCTGAATACAGCGAACTACAACGAATGTTTTCTTGCTTCGGAAGATTAACCCATTGTTTATGCTGCCGCACTCTCAAATTTGACTAATTCCTTCTGTATCAAATTTTGTATTAATTTCAAGGAAAATAGCGAACTACAACAAATTTGTGTTCTTGCACCTGGAGTTTAATCCAATTTGTATGCTTTTGCATTCTCAAATTTGACTAATTCCTCCTTTATCATTTTTGCATTAATTTCAAGGAATATATAAGATACATTATAACGCCTTTATTTTTTTAGTGACGAGGGAGTAACAGTCGGTATTGTAATTGGCTGTATGGTGGCTCTTCTATTAATTGGATTCGTATTGCTTTTATCGTGTTCATACCTGAGAATGCCTAAAGACAGTGACTGTTATATGGAAAACAGCGGTGTTATTGCAGTTTCACATGTTTCTTCAGGACAGTTGCGTGAAAATTACAGAACTTTGACACCCATGCATGGTAGGTAGCTCTTTTACCATTTAATATCCCGAGTTATATATGGTATAGTCCAGATAACATCCTGCAAGACATTTCTTATCTGAATATTTGTTCATTGTACTAATCATTGTACTAATCGTTCGACACCAACACTGACAAAAAGAAACGACAAACTTCTATCTCTTCACCCGGATTTTGAATAAAAACACACAAAATTCAAATTTGATAGTGGTCAGTCCAAAATATTTCGAGTTATAAAGATGAACGGAAAAGACAAGAAACAAAAACAAAATTATATAAAATAAGAAACGAAGGAAAAAAGATAATTCGTACGTCGCTATTGTGTGAACATAAATTCAACTAACTGAGACATCTCACTCTGGTTTCTGATATCGAGATATAAAATCTAGAGCAATGCAAAGGACACACACTCATCCATAGAAACACAAACCAATATATCAACATTTCCATTTGCATTTTTCATTTTCAAGTCTTTCCAAAGTATGTTACATTTTTATATGAGTTACCATAGTAAAAAGCATGCATATAAGGTATCCTTAATCATTTGCTACAAACAATTACTAGATAGATTTAGCTTGGAATTCATTTATAAATCGACAAAAATACCAATGTAAGTTTTCGTTATGAATATATCGTTCCAAACAAGGAACAGACAAATTAGGGTATTGTTTGAAATATTTATAATACTCTAGCCCGCAAAACTGCAGTTCATTCTCTCTACCCCTGTCAGATAAATGTTAACTTTATCGTATTAGTACTGAAGATACGTGTTACATTAAACTGTTTCTCATCTGTATATTTTGTTTTTGTCTTCTACCAGAATATTTATAACTTGTCGTTCATTTTCAGATGGAATGCATCATTTGTCAAATAATATATTGGCCAACAATAATAATGGTCACGTATATACATGTAGGCGCAATGATACTGAATCAACAATTATCACCATAAACAACAACGCAGACCAGACAGGAAGTGCTCCTTCATCACAATATTTTGGTGTTTATACTGACCGACAACAGACATGACTGCAGGGAGATTTAATACAATACTAGAATGTCAATTGTTCCAAGAACAATTGATAGGTATTTTCCAAAGTTGCGTCATTATGTTCTCATTATTGATTGTCCTCACAAACTGGCTAATTCTTTTTTCATATATAAAACTATCATTTTAATCATTAAACAAACATTCTAAGCTTCATATGTATCTATTTTTGATAATTTAAACGTCAAGTACAGTCGTTTTCTTTGACTTTGACATTAACCTCATTCAAAGGTCAAGTCCTACTTAATACTTTTTTGAATGGAAAGTCCTCTTTATCTGCAAAGAAACCTATTAATGTAACACCTACATCATTCACAAAAAATGAGTTTTTGGTCTATCAACCCATAACAGTTGGTCTTATCATTTTGGACCCAAAGTAAGAAATGAAAAGAGATACACGTTTTCTTTGTCACATTTAATTAGCTATCTGTAACAGCTGTAGAGCTCCTTACAATTTCTAAGACAATTCTGTTTCTAAAAACAGATCGAATTCACAG
>MJUU01072765.1:4565-26170 GCA_002080025.1 Modiolus philippinarum
GGGGGGGGGTCGGGGGGTGGTGGTAGTCTAACAAAGAACTGTTACACAAAGGTGTTATTGCAGGCGATGTCCTTGAATAAAACGTTGGCGACAAGAGAAAGAAGCATAGTAATAGCAAAATAGATTGCCTTGAGAAATTTATGTTAAAATCAAAATCAAATGGGTGGTTGAAGGGAACTACATTTGTAGTTCATTTTTAGCTCAAATTAATAATCACCAGTACAGATAGAATCAAAATAAGTGGAAACCCTAAAAAATTCAAAGGATCATGTGTGATTGGGTGCAAACAACACATAAATGTCCCAAACAGTAAAGCCAAATCATTCCTGGTCAGAGCTTTGTACAATCAATAATATTACATCGATCGATGACGTTCAGTGAATGGGGAAAATGAGCATGGGGGAGAACTGACAATGATCTCATTTTCCCCTTGTACTTATGGAGGTAAAACTAGCACGTGCCCATTTTTCCGGGGGTTCGATGACGTGCAGTTAAAATCGATGGCGATCAGTGAATGGGGGAACATGAGCATGGCGGAAACTGACAATGATCTCATTTTCTCCCTTGTACTTATGGCGGAAAAACTAGCACGTGCCTATTTTTCCGGGGACTGGCACATGCCTATTTTTCCGGGGGAAAAATTAGCAATAGAGAAAAATAAAAATAGGACCCCGGCTCTGGTTTTCATTTTTCAATTCAAAATACTATTCATCAAAATAATCTTATCTATGACATTAAAAATTAAACTGTGGCTCCCTCCAACGGTAATACCCAATTGCTTTAGTAGAAAGTTGATTTTTATTATATCGAAAAGCATTTATTTCCATATTCATTTTTGTTCATTGTCATTTTTTTGTCTTATTTTACGTTGTCGCACAGGTTCATCTTTTATTTCTTTCACAAGTAACTTTCCGTCTAGAAGAATTGGCTGCAGCCATATTTCATATATGTATGATTCTTCATACGTTCATGTCTGTAAGATTTTTATTCTACAATCTTCCTTTTGCTAAATATGCATCTCATTGTATTTCATCAATTGAACGAAATTGTTCTTGAAGTTCTTATACGTTTTAGCTGAAAAATTCCCAAAGTTATCATAAAACTTTTTTTAAGTGTCACTTATTTGGTTTGGAACTAATTTGTCTTATGTGATTCCCGAACAAAAATATGGATATTATGGATCTTCGCAGTTTTAAAGTTTATATTAATATTGTAAAGTTCCTGCGAATTTTCTCGGTATTTCGTTTTCGAGTGTGGTGGTTCAAATTAGAAAACAAAATAAAAGATTTCTCACTCTGGTTCCTAATATAAGAAGAATACACTATTAATGAGACCGAATATTGATGAAATTGACAACTGAATTTTTTGTTTGGCAAAATATTGTTTGCATTAGGTTCTTTAACAAACTTATTTAAAATATTTCACTCAAGATCGATTTCAATGACTGGCGCAATGATACACCTAGAAACGATGGTAGCAACAAAATGGCCGCAAAATTCCAGAATGAAGACATTGGAGATCACTATACTGCAAATGAATTGAATAAGATTGAAAAAAAACTCTCTGTCATTGTTTCCCGTTTATCACATCAATTACTCCATCAAATCTCGATATTAAATTTTCACATTTTAAAGTTCTCAGTAAACCCCGAACTTTTCAATACGAAAATTGAACTTGCTAGACAAATGTAGTTTGAGCATTCGTTAACCATTCCTAGGACCATTTCTTAATGACAAGAGCTTCTACTGTTAACTAAAAATCGAAATAATACAATGTACATATATTTGGAATATTTCAGGTATTGAAATTTTGACACGACACCATGGTCACTGTTCGCCGCCTCAGATTATGTGTTGTTTTTGTTTACCATTGGCTACTGTTTGGAAAGAGAAGCTGCTCGTTTTGCTCAAGTTCTAACAGCATCAGCAATGGACGTTTTATAGATGGGAAATATATGAATTCATATGTTATGAAATCCATAGAGAAACACGGACCAGGCATGTGTTTACGGTCTTGTACAAGACATACCGGTTGTAATGGCATCAATTACCACTGGTCACATTTGTACTGTGAACTTCTGAGAGTTACAGCAGACGACAATATGACTGACCAGGAAGGCTTCAAGTATTCTGACTTGTCCTCGTGGAAGGTAGTAAGTAAAAAGTTTTTTTTGTATTTGTGTAAAGTTGAGTGTCACTCATTAAAATCAGTATATACCAAAGAATAATAGACATAAACAAAGGATCCGACGCACCCTCAGGAATGGGTGTTTTGCATCATGAAGAATGCATGAAAAGAAATACAAATTTGCCAGCACACTATCTCAGCCAATGCTTTGTTATGTGTAGGTTGACAAGAAGTTAATGTGGAGTCAAAACTGTTTGGTTTGGAATGACAAAAAGTCATTCAAGGCCATTCTTTATACTGTGTGTCTCTTTAAAAATTAGACATGTGTTAAAAATAAGATCTACTACCAAAGAGAAAGTAAAATTTTCATTACAAGTTGGCCTGATAGCTATACCAAGATTAAAAATATGACCTCTTTGTACTAAAGGGAATTTGCATCAATCCATATTTTTTTTATCTTAAAACGGCCCCCTCCTCTCCCAAAAAACAAAACAAAACAAAACAACTTAAACAAACAAACTATCAAACAAATAAACAAAATAAATATTAAAAAAAATAAAATAGAAAAAAAGTATTTTGATGAAGTTCCCAAGTCCAAGTAATCCAAGTTATGTTATCAGGAACCCATCCTTTGAGAACACACATTTTGATAAAATGGGCAAGTCCAAAACCCCTCAGAAACGCAAATTTTGACCAAACTCTAATCCGTGACAATATGAACACTTTCATCATTGCTAAAACACTGTGAAGTGTTTAATTATTTTGGGAGGAGTTATCTGGAACCGACACTTAAAGAAGTCCAAGTTCCTTCCACAATCACAAATTTTTGCCGTAAAGTAAACCCCGACAATATCCACATCTTAAATGGATGCCTAAATACTGTTCAAAGTAAATAAATGTAACTATAACATTGTTTAAGGAGTTATCCAGACTGCAAGTTTGTCAGAAACGGACGTATGGAGAGGATGGACAAGAGTAAAACAATTTTCCCCAAACTCGCCATGGCGTGAGCATCAGTTAATTTAAAAATGAAATAAAGACACAATACAACATGTTTTCATTCAGCCACTATAATGAAAACAATGTTTATTTTCAAGGAGAATGACGAATGCTGGCCTTCTAAATGTCAAATACACCACAAATGTATCATCTCAAAGCAGAAAGATGCGTTTTGTGTACCGTTTCCAGTAGGTAAATATACTGTATATTTAGCTTAATTCAATATTTAATAATCTTAAAAAAACGGTTTGTTTTACATCAACTTTAAAAATGAGAAAAAAGAATTATGATATAAAATGCTTTTGTTGTATACCTTAGTCCCTGATCAACATCCCTACTCGACGCACATTTACGGTATTCTGAGATCTTTAGGGGCGTAGGAGGCGTAAGCCATCTTTGAACTCAAAAGAAATTGAAAATGTTAATTCTGTATTAACCTACCTTCATAAATTATAGAGGAAATTCAAGTTTGGTTGCGGTCCACTAATTTTGTCGAAGTTATGGACCTTGGACTTAGGGTATTTTGGTAAAATATAAGTTTTCCGTTTCTGAACCGCAGCTATCTATCTGATTTATGGAATGTGAGTCTATCTCTAATGGTTACAGATCGTGTTTGAGTTTGGTTCCGGTCCAATGCGGAGATACGGACCTTGACTAAGAAATTAAGGTAAAATACCAGTTTTCCAGTCTTTTAATTCAAAAACGATTGCAGGTAATCTAATATTTGAATCTACCTTCATAAAATACCAGTTTTCCACTCTTAATTCTAAACAATTGCATTAATATTTGGGTCAACCTTCATGAGTTACAGACCAAGTTCGAGGTTGGTAAGGTCCTCTGATTTTTTTCAAGTTATCGGTCTTGAACTTGGAAAACTTTTTCTTGAACTATTTTTCCTGGAGCAACAAAACCATCTTCTACCGACAGAGTATAGCCTCACAACACTACCCAGTATTAGTTTTTTATGATTCTTTGCATGATGGTAATATTATTTTCCTTTTACTTACAGCTGCTGATCGTTTAAAGAATGTCGCCTTGTTCAAACCAGCCACCCAAAGTTCAGTTCCCAACAGTCATATCAATGCATCATTTGCAGTTGATGGTAATCCAGAGACATATACAGAAACAGGAATAAAATACCACAAGTTTTGGTTTGTCGACTTAGAGTCAACGTACAACATCCACAGAATTGAAGTTGAAAGTGCACATTATTACAATGATGGTAGGTAAATTCAGTCATACAGCTTATTCAACAGCTAAACTTACCTCGAAGTGTAATTTGCATTTTTAAATGTTAATAGAAAATATTATTGATATTTAGTCCAACTATCTTAGATTTTCACAACCGTTTGATACATACAGATTATAACATGCCATTTTTCATATCAGACCCACTATCAGCCCTAGGTCAGAACATCAGCCCGAGAGCCAAACGGCTCGAATGATGATCTTGACCATGGACTGATAATGGGTCTGATATGAAAAATTGCATGTTGTAATTTTTTTTATTATATGTTTCAAACTAGAAATGCATCCCTAATTTTATGCACGCGATCTCAAAAGTTTAATTTCAGGAATCGCAATTTTGAGTTCAAACCTTAAAACATTGAAATTGATAACATTTTGTTTGTGAAGCGTAATTTCACATGAATGACCATAAAACATTCAGATAATGTTTCAAATATGAAAAAAATGAAGTAAAATATTTATTTCAAAAGATAATAAAAAAAACCCAGTTTTTTTGTAGCGTAAAATCTATTTCTGAAATGACTGATAATACAGATTTAGCGTGTGATATAAACCGGAAGCAGTTGATATAAACCGGAAGCAGTTTATAACAAGTTGATAGTTGGACTAAATATAAACAAGTATTAGCTTTCCAAAAAAGCTGACTCTTTCGTTTGCAATATTTAAATATTGTTTTAGAAAATGGATGTGGTGGAAGATAGTTACAAGTTTACCAAGTCAT
Organism: Modiolus philippinarum; assembly: GCA_002080025.1. Classification (NCBI taxonomy): domain Eukaryota; kingdom Metazoa; phylum Mollusca; class Bivalvia; order Mytilida; family Modiolidae; genus Modiolus; species Modiolus philippinarum. The sequence continues at coordinate 9,661 of MJUU01072765.1, forward strand.
ACAGTGCAACATTGGTTTCATTACAGTAGTGTGTCCATTCTGGTAGCGTGTTCATTCTGTATAGATGATGAGTTACTTATTTCCTCTTCTTCTTCTTCATCTTCTTCCAATAAAGGACTGCATTCAATTGTTGAATGTGAGTGTCCTGTTGTTAAAACTCCGCATGCCCTGACAGACTAGGAACAGACGAGTACCTAGTAAGCTCTGCTCTATGTACAATAAAAGAAACTGTATTTACATGGCTAAAACTATATGCACTTACTTCTGTCACTAGTATGCGTAGAGGAGTTCTGGTAGTCGCTGTATCCTACCCCTGAACTCCTCTAGACTGTCTGCATCGGTGACGTAGGTTGGCAGAAAGTTCCACTCCCTGACGGTACGAGGGAAAAGGGAGAATTTGTATACATCGTTCTGTGCCACTGGTTGGTATAGGCAGTGGGAACCTCTTGTCCCCGGTTCTGATGACATCAGTCTGTACGTCAACAATCTCATGTGTGATCTTATACATGAAGATGAGTCGGTTGGTATAGCGACGTTTTTGAAGTGGTTGCCATTTCAAGGTTTGTACCATATGGGAAACGCATCCCGGTGTGCGGTCTCTATAATTGTTGTGGATAAACCGAGCAGCTCTCCTTTGCACCTGTTCGAGTTTATGGATCTCAGTTGTGGAGTGTGGATCCCACACAGATGAGGCGTATTCTAGGGTCGGTCTTGTTAAAGTGGTGAATGCAGTGGCCTTGACTGATTTGGGACAGTCTCCGAGGTTACGTCGGATGAATCCCATCGACCTGTTGGCTTTGGAGACTGTGTTGTCAGTGTGTTTACTCCACTGCAAGTCTTCACTAATGGTGACTCCTAGGTACTTGGTGCTGTCGACAACTTCCAGGGTATGACCATGAGAGTGTATCTTCTCGGTAAAACATGTCGTTGGTTGGTGGCTATCCTGATGACTGTGCATTTCTGAGGATGGAACCTCATCTGCCATTCCTCTTCCCATTTCTCAAGCGCTGAAAGATCTTTTTGCAGCAGCTCTGAGTCTATCTAATGTTTAATCTCACGAAATAGGAGGCAGTCATCTGCAAATAAGCGTGCATCTGATGAGGTGGTAACATCCGGTAAGTCATTTATAAATGACAGAAAGAGTAAGGGACCAAGCACTGTTACCTGTGGTACTCCAGAGAGGACATCTTTCTCGGATGACTTCACTCCAAGGCTCTGGGCTATCTTCTCGATTGTCGTCACCAGTTGTGTCTCACAGGATTGCTTGTATCTGAACCCATGCTGCTTGTCAGTGAGGATTCCATGTCTATCGTAATGGCCCATAATGCTACTGTGGATGATATGCTCAAGAGTCTTACATACTATCGATGTGAAGGATACTGGTCTGTAGTTGGACGGTAGACGTTTCTCGCTTTTCTTGAATATAGGAACAATATGTGCATCTCTGATGGTAATTCGCCTTTGGCTAGCGAAAACTGGTAAGGACGAGTCAGGACTGGTGATAGTTCTTATGCTGCATTTTTTAAAATGAAAGATGAATGATGGGATGCAATCAGGCCCTGTGGCTTTAAGGTGGGTTCAAACCTTTTAGTAGTTTTGATAGTTATATCTTCCATTTTTGGGTATTTGATTTGTCCTTTACTTGGCATAGATGTTGTATCTTCCTTAGTATATACTGAATGAAACTGTTCGTTCAATATTTCAGCTTTTGATGAAGGTTCACTATGTATAAATCCGTCTTTGTTTTTAGTGGTGCTACTCCTGAAGTATCCTGCCTTTTACTCTTTATGGCTGCCCATAATCGTTTGGGGTTTTCCTTAAGGTCACTACTGATGACATCATTCATGTATTTCTTGTAGGCTGATCGTAATTCTCGTTGTGTTTTTGCTTTTATGTTTCGGTATCTATTCCAGTCTGCAAGGTTCGATGTTTTTTTGGCTTTGCTGTAGGCTCTTTGTTTTCTACGGGTTGCTCTTCTGATGTTGCCGTCAACCCATGGTTGGGTTTGTCTTGTCAGTGTGCATGTTTGCCGATTGTATCGGCTATTTCGTCTTTTATGTTGATCCATATCTCGTTGACTGATGTAAATGACTGAGTCGGAAAGGATGTACTATATGCCATAAACATCTTATTTATTTCCGTTATATTAGCCTTTTTCCATAAGTATATTGTTCTTCTCTTTGGTTTTACTCTAGCCGGCTGATGTGATGTGTCGAAGAGTACAATATCATGGTCACTTTTGTCAGCAATAGGTGGTAGAAGTTTGCAGCGTTCAACATAACTTGGATGTGATGTGAATATTAAGTCTAGTGTTTTCTCCTCTGGTAGGAAAACTGACCATTTGTTCTAGACTAAGTTCTGCTGCTATGTCTAAGTATGTTGGACTCACTTTCTTGGGGTCATGTTTAGCTCCAGTTACAGTGTTGTGATGCCAGTTTATAGCAGGTACATTAAAATCGCCACCCAGTATAAATACTGCATTTTTGCTGGTGTTCCTAAGTGTTATAATCTCCTCTCTTGTTTTCTTAAGATAATCATCGTTGGTCTGATTTGGTGGACGGTAGTAAGTTCCTATTATCATCTTTTTATTATGATTGGTCTTTATGGATCCACTAAATAATTCAATATTCGTACTTTTTCTGACTTTACTAAGTTCAAGTTCTTTTTAACTGCTAAAAGTACACCTCCATGAGGGTCGTTGTCTCTACCGTTACGTTGGACGTCAAAGCCTAGTGGGGGGGGGGTAAAAAATCTCGTTACTGTGTACATCATCACTAAGCCATGTCTCCGTACCCATAATAAAAACAAATGTCAGGTTGTACTGTTTCTATTAATGCTGAAATGTCTTTACCCTTTTTTTCGTGCACATTGAAAATTTATACAAGGTAATCGAAGAGCTATCAATTATACCGCTTGAATTTACAGATGAATGTGTATGTCGCTCTTCGACTGATGTTTGTGGGTGTGTATCAGTAGAGCTGGTGATATGTGCACAGTAATCCATAGATGGGACATCATACATAATTGTTGTTCGATTTAATGAGTTACAAGATGGTCATAACCATGGCAGACTCTTGTTAGAGAGTTCATCAAATTCAAAAGTGTTCATTTCTAGACATGCTTTATGACACCATTTATCACATTCATCACAAGCAAGGGCTCGCTGACCTATATTTTTGACGGCTCTTTTGCAGACACTACATGGGTATTTAGGTGGTCTAGGCCCAGGATTTAGTTCAATGCCACCAATATATATTAAGAGCATAAGTTGTCGCTTATTGTTGCATCTAATAGGGATGGACATAGGTAATGTCTGCTCATGTTTGAAGTAATATAGAAGTTTTGTGTATATATCTAACATGTCTGTATTTGTATCATAACAGAACAAAAACAAGCATTTTATAAGCAAGTCACTTTGTCTTACTAGATCTAGTTCTATTACATTGACGTGACTGTCAGTACCTGGGTATGTGAATGTTATATCTGTAGTATTTATACTAATTTCACTCTCACAAGTTTCATAATATATATGAGTCGTTTGTTGTCCAATCAATAGAAGTAAAATACAAGTGAGTAACAGGAAGCTGGGAATGGGATGTTTACAACGGATATTCATAACCGGAAGTAGTATTAGCATAATGTGTTACCAAGCAACCAATGTTTTGAATGTAAACAGTTCAAAGTATATTAAATCGTAAAGATTTGAACGAAAACTCCTGGTATATGTGAGGTAAAGTGTTATGAAATGTCACTTGAATCATCTATTATCCAATCCAGGATTTAGAAAACACTAAAGTTTGAAAAAATTTCAAGAGCTTTGAACGAAGACGTCTGTTTCCGCGGACATGCGCAATCTGTTTACAGTCTATCACTTAGGGAGTAACCATTTGATGTTTAGGGGGGGGGGCTATGGTTAAATTGAAATAAATAGTCAGGATGCCAAAATCCAGGAAAAAAGTCAGGATAGAGCATGCCCGGAAAAATAAAAGACAGGATGGAGCTACTGGCAATAAGAAGTAAGGCTAATTTGGGAAATAAATCTGCAGGACACCAACTTTTCGAAAATAAAAAGGCAGAACCGATGAAATATCCATAGCCACCCCCTATCCCCCATAAAAATCAAATGTTCGCTACCTTAAGAATTTTAACTGTTAAAGTGGAAATTTTGCCCACGGGATTTTATCTGAACAGGATGAATAGTATGACTTGGTATGTTTGTAACTACTACCTTACACCAAATCCATTTTATAAAACCTATACATGTATAATATCTAAATATATTTAAGAGTCGTTTTTAGCTAAAATTTCAGCGGAACAATTTCATTAAATTTTTGAAATGGTTAAATCTTCAAATTTTAATTGCGAGGCTTGGTAAGAGTGGATAGAATATGGTAATAATCGGGATAAAGTGCTGTAATCTTTTCTCTTTTGATAAATGATAAACACCGAGAATAGTATTCAGATTAGATTTCGCGGGAAATAGCACGGGGCTTTATTCAACATACGTTGAATATTATAGTCTGTGTATGAGGTCGATACGATGTTATATCGACCTGGGAAAAGCATATCGACCGAAGATGAAATCCGAGGTCGATATGCTTTTGCAGGTCGATATAACATCGTATCGACCTCATCCACAGACTATAATTATTATATTATTAATTTACATGAACACTGAAAAGGGTATGTTTATCCTTTGTCTAAATTATCAAATTCAAGATTCATGTATATTTTAAATATTTCAAAAAATAATCTATTTAAAAGTCAATTAGCACTATAATATAATTACAGTATGTACATGTAATTGATTATTGAAAAATACATAAAATAAATTAAACAAGATTATAAGCATTCATAGAAACATGCGATATGCATTTCTATTTTTAGTAACATGCGATATAACTTTTTGATATGCTGTTTTCCAGTCAATCTCCAAATATACAGTGGGTCATGTGATCAGTTCTCCACTAATCAAATTTCTCAAACGATATCAAATTAATAATATTAAAATTTATCAAACGGATCAGAACCGGTCTAAACTTCACATATCATTAGAGAATCACAATTTGAGAATAATGAACCCTAAAGTTGAAAAAGAATGAGAATCTTCGGTAAAAAGTTTAGTGTGGTGTGAATAGATTATTCTATTACTTTTGATATTTCTTTAATTTCAGAATACAGAGCTCGAGGCTTAGACGTAACCGTAGGTAAAACGTTGCAAGCGATGAAACTGTGCCTTCATTTTCCAGGACCAACTCTCAGTAACCAGACAATAAATCTCCCTTGTTCTACATTGATGGAGGGAAGATATGTGAAGCTTGAAGTGAAAAACCATCACGGGAATCTCAAACTCAAAGAAGTGGGCGTGTATGGCTTTCTTCTTTAAAATGGAACAAAGGGAAAAATCGAAGATGATTTTACTTTGTGAAATGATTAACAAATACCTAATTTTCATTATTCCCTGTGTTGTTCATGTAGTGATGGGTGAATCTTTTTAATGAAACCAATGACCCGAAAACTCTTCCAACTCTCACTTAAAACAAATATATTTTTTAATACATATACTGTTAACGGGAGTTTTTTTTAAGTATCTCCTTTGCTTTTGCCATTTTGACTATCATTCCATGGTACCAAAGCATATGTATCATGGTACGAAGGAATCTGTGAAAACTTGATTGATAAAGACATTTAAATTACTTTATTTGTTATTTCCACACTGACTAAAGGGTATGTGACATTGAAGAATCTGGCAAATTTTTGTATGAGTTATCTCCCATAAATCAACAGTAACTTCGATATTGTGTAATTTATTACCACTGGGGCAATGCCTCTGCTGGTGGACTGTTAGGTATTTACCAACCCGGTAGTCAGTACTTCGGTGCTGACCCGAAAACCGGTTTTATTGAAATTTGCAATATCTAACTTTTACAAAATTTTGTTTAAACTAAGGAGTATCTCCCTCACGCACACCTCTGTCCTTAGATGAATTTTGGCTTTTCTATTTATATCATTTTGTTTATTTGTTCTCTATCAACTTTAAATATTTTTCGGATAATGGACTTCAAGATGTTTTGGTTTTATCTGTACTGATGAGACATAAGTTGTCGAAATGCGCATATGCAGAAAATAAATTAACATTAACTTTGGTATTGTGTTATTTAGTTAGCATTTATACATAGAGTCATAAACCAGTCTACCTTGTTCAATTCCATTACTTCACTTCATATGTAATTTTGAAGATGGCTGATAGATCCTTAATATTGATCGATGTGTACAGCTAATAAAACTGGTAAAGAACGTAAATTACAGCCTTATCAAGGCTGTCATTCGGTTACAGCGATAAAAATGATCGTGAGGGATTTGTAACGGCGGTTAAGTCTTGAGACCGGATCGTGTGTGATTAAATTGACAATTATTTTGAAAAAACTTGATATTTTGAAAAAGGAGAGAACTTACTTAGAAAAAGAAATGTGTCTGTCAAAATGACTATTATCAGACTATCGCTTAGGATATTAAAAGGTACAAGATGCTGCTCAGAATTACAAAAGGCGACGATGAACCCTACTGACTTTATGAAGATTCGAAGCACATTTTTTGCTCTTTATGGAAAAATGCCTTAGCTCTGTGTTCAAATTTCTGCTACCACGTATATTCTTTATATAATTCTTACTATTGATGGATTCGCTTTTTGTACTAAGTAAACGATAAATACACAAAGATATGATTTTGTGCATTTTCATCCAAAAATGATCGCGAGGGATGAGGTGACGAAATTTATAATCGTGAAGGATTAAGCTTAACCATGATTGTTAGAAGAGAAATGTGTTTTTTTTCTCCTATTCATTTTGTATATGTGTGTGTCCTATTTTCTTTACTGTGTCGTGCTCATGTTATGTCTTTGTTTTCCCAATGTTTTTATTGTCCTTAGATTGATCGTTTAAGACTGACGGTTCGGTTCTCACTTACTATATTCAGCAATATGACGATGATATCAAAATAATTAAGCAATAGTAAGATGCTAATTTTAAGTATTTTCAAAAGTGCAGTAGTGTTTATTATTGCATTATTCTTGTTACCGCGTGAAGCATATGAATATATATATTCACTATTGAATCACATTATCGGATCCCTTAAATCGTGTCGTTTTCGTCTGTAGTCTCAAAAAAGCTTTAAGCTAAATATTTTAGATTAATTCAAATGAAATTCGATTGGACTAGAATACTCGGAAAGCTCTTAAAAGGAATCGCATAACACATTTTTAACTGAAAAAAAAAGAAAAAAGAGAAAAAAATGTTCATCAGCATTTCATTGAAATTTGTTTTATGAGCGTGATTCATGTATGCTCTATATATATTTCAGTTATGGTTTAATTGAGCTTGAGAGAATTTCTTATATGGATGCACTAACATATCTTGAATTTTGACATTTTATTATCTTTTTAATATCAAATTATTATTCTGACCACCTGTTTGTTGTGCCCATATCTCATGATTTTATTATGCCAAGTTTTCTTACTTTTGACTCGATGATTGCCCTGTATTTGTTTAAGTGTTGAGATTGTCTTATGTTATTCTTTTGTCGGGTAATGGATGACAGCGATTGTACACTTTGCCAGTTAATTTTGTTTGTTGACATCATCGCATTCATGCATGATAAGCATGGCTGTAGTGTTGCTCGGCAATTAGCAATGAATTCCACTAAAGCGGCGCTACTTACTATGAGGTGTGAGCAAAGCTCAATGTTGAAGGCCCTATGGTTATTTCAAGATGAAGAACAACAATAAATTAATGCTTTGTTCCATTGCTTTATATTAACATGTATTTGTATAGGTAACACAAAAAATCAACATTTATATTTTTTAATCTGATTATCTCATTAGGCTTAAACACTGAAACAAATGCGAGCATGAGTCTTTGAAGCAGTTTAGTGAATATTTTTCACCTCCAGTTGAAGACCCTCAGGCGACATCAAGATGTAGACAGGAATAAAAGCCCTGTCCTTGATAAACTGGACTTCTCTATGTATCGTGTGCGTTTTTGTCACATGTACATTCACTCCATACCCTTTCATTTTTCCTAGTGTAAAATGAAATAACATTTGATATTAAAATGGGAAGTGGACACTAGTTTCTAGAAATGGCCATGAAAATAATAAACAAATCACGCGTGCTTAAAAATAACCCTGTTTCATCCCCATTTTTTGTCGAAATTTATGGGTATGCTTGGTAATTCTTGAAAAACTACATTTCTGCATGGTAAGAGACATTGTGCAAAAATGTTAGAATATCATACAAATCAATAGGAAGAGGAATTTAAAATATAGCCATGTACAGAATTACAATTTATCGTAATTTTACTGTTTATTCAATTGTGTTCTGTGCTTTGTCTAGACTGGAAATATTTCTAATGTGTATTTAATCCATACTTTTCTGTCACTCTGTTTTATAATTATCCGGTGAAAAATAATTTGAAATAAAATTACAAAAATTCAAATTTCAATTTTATAGTCGATACATGTATCATGAACTTGTTGATCACTTTGGTTTATCCGTGTTACAGATATGCACAAGTCTTCCCCTTTGACAGTTTGATTTGTTGCTTCTACGTTTACCGAATGTGACTTCTACCGGATGTGACATGTTCATCACGGCGTGTGTTTTATAAGAAACAGGAGATGCTTACTCTACCGGTGCAACTGGCTTCGGTATCATCTACTGTCTTATGTTTATTTTTATTTATGTATTTATTTATTTATTTATTTATTTTTTTTTTTGCAAAATAGATTTTTTTCTTGATTTGGGTATCATGCATAATCTTAAATAAACAAACGAGTTAAAATTCTTGTCGAACTGCGATAAAAGGTAAAACAAAAAATAAGATATACACATATCAAAACATAAAAGATTAAAAAACAAGCAGACATCAAGATGTAGACAGGAATAAAAGCCCTGTCCTTGATAAACTGGACTTCTCTATGTATCGTAGAACATAGAACGGCTAAATAAATTTGAAGTTGTTGTCTTGGAAAGGAAGACTAACAGTTTAAACTTCATGACCCCGCAGCCTGGTCTCAACCTTAGTTTTTGTTTGGGTACACGCGTTGTATTTTTCTTATAAAAATTGTTGTCTTTGTAGTACTGATTTTGCTATGCTTTTGAATTAATCTCTTGCATTGTGGTTTGATTGCCCACTTACCTCGAAGAAGGTACCTTTTTGTTGCTTTGATTATTTTTTAAAAGGATAAGTAACTGATCTTTTTAATTACAAACCAAACATCAGTTTTTCTCTTTTCGTGTTTAAACGTAAAAAAGTAGCAAAATCGGTGCTGACCCGAAAACCGATTTTATTAAACCTTGCAATATCTAAATTTTACAAAATTTTGATTAAAACTAAGGAGTATCTCCCTCATGCATAGCTCTGTCCTTAGCTGAACTTTGGCTTCTCTATTTAGATGTTTTTGGCTATTTGTTCTCTATCAGATTTTACACGTTTTTGGGCATTGGACTTCAAAATGTTTTGGCTTTATCTGCACTGATTAGACATAAGTTGTCGAAATGCGCATATGCAGAAAATAAATCAACAGTCACTTCGGTATTTTGTTATTTAAAAGACCGAATTCATCTGATATCAAAATACCCAATGTATCAATGTAAAAACTCGGCTTAGGACAAATATTTGATGTATTTCGATAGGGGAATTTTCAAAGTATCCACTAGTTATCGGGCCAGTTCTGGACTTTAAGATTCCCTAGTTATGGGTACTTTCAACAGGTTACCATTATAAGGCATTGGTTGAGGTACACAAATCGAAATCCAAAACGTCTAAGGAACGAGCTATTCAAAGAAAGCTTTGACATTTTCCAATAATTTTAATTATGGTAAATTTCTGATCTTATAGTCGAGACAACGCGAAGTATTGTCTACTGGGAGCGCGAAACACTCGGGGAAAAGAACGTAACCACCCATCATGATAAATGCATTGGCATTGTGATCATAGGTACCTATTAATGGCCCTGGATGGCCATTTCGAATTAATTCCTCGTTCGCAGAGCAGTGTCAAGGAATATATATATGTGTGTTCAATAGGACCGAGGTATTTTGGCGATTGACAGATGCATCTGCGTGAAATGAAGTCACACGTTGTATTGCAGTCGGCAATGATAAATGTGCAGATAAAATCGTATATGCAAGCTACCATGGTGAAATATAAATTTGTCAAAGGGTTCTTACTATCCCAGAGCACCATCTCATACTTGCCTTTATTAGTTTTCGTTCGTTCGTGATTTTGGTTTTATTTCCTTTTTAGTTTAGTTCTTTTTGCTTGCCTTTTTGTTACATTTATTTTGCCATATATATAAAGACCTAACTTATTAAATATATTTGTGGTGTGATTATTTTAACGTTCTAAAACATTTCCCTTATTTGAAACATCCGTTTTAGTTTCTGGTGCCTGTTACGCTTTTTATTCCAATATAAGATGCTTGTTCGAACGTCATAATTAATTTGCAGACAGAGTTTCAAAATTCATCATATATTTATACATTCCCCACCAACAAACTTTTTTTAATCTTGGCAAGCAATTATACTCCCTCATGATCATTCTTCACGATCATAAAAAGGTGTAACGTAATCCCTCACGATCTGAAATTTCACTTTTTTGGAAAATTCTTTTTTTGCTTGTATTTTCGAAATATATTTTGGGATACAATTTTGCACACAATATTGTAGTTATGATTACTGTATGAAAATACAAATAAATATCAACCAAATCTTTACAATCTTGCAATAATATGCCTTTGTTAAAATTTTGTAGTCCTTGAAAATGTTGATGACGGTTACGCCTTTTGTAAATGTGCAAAAAACTGTAGACTTTTAAACTTTTATTTCGATACTCATCTATTAACTAAGTTAAACCATTTTGACAGACATACATTTGTAAATATTTAAGGGAATAACTGTTCTAATATATAAATATTTTGAAATGAAATGTGACCTTGCAACATTTCTCTCGATAAACATCCCTCACGATGGTGTCACAGAATCCCTCACGATCTCTTCTCAATGCTTAACCACCGTTAAAATCCCTCACGATAATTTTTATCGGAGTAACCGAATGACAGCCTTGTTTATGTTAATCTAAGGTTCAGGCATTAAAGAGTCATCACCTTGTTTAGTTATTGGTAACATGATAAGATTTTTATATATTTTCAGTGCGTTTTTTTTTTTCATTTCCTCGGCTATTCACCCTATGAAACACAATTGCAATTTATAGTAGATCAAATTTTACAGCAAATTTTTAACGTAGCAGGTCAGTTGAACATTTGAATTTTAATTATGCCATTTGCGCCGATTTTATGTATTTTCAATCTTTTATTTGCACAAATCTGTTATTTTCGAATGCACCGATTTCATTAATTCACCTGATGTGCAATTCTTTTCTTGAATTGATAGGTAAACAAATACAAAATAAAGACTTATCCAGGTGAAAATTACGAAATTTGTTTAATGTCACATTTGAATACATTCACCTTTTAAATGTCAAAGTTTTCCAGATGAAAGCTTAAAAGTTGTCACCCACAAAAAAGATTTAAAACTGTGGCGTCAATTCTTCTATAACGCATCAAACACATGTAAATTACCTGAAAGGTATACATTACGGTAAATAATTGTTTTGTGTCTTATCGATAAGTCTTGTAAAACCAAAGTCCACACGGATTCTTGTGATAAACAGAACAGTCGAATTTTCCGGAAGTCCGTTTTTATGGACCTTTGTGCCGTATATTCAATCCGTACCGACTCGCTTTCAACCTCAGCTTGTTTATTTCAGCAGATTTATATTTTTTCCTGTAATTTATCTGCAATTAAGAAGTAAAATTCGAGGCAAATCAAATAAATCAGTCACGCAAATGAGAGAAAAAAAAATCGGCGCACATGAAATACATATCGGTGCAAATGCAAATCACCGACTAATTGTCAAGCATTTTCCAAGCGTACAACACGCACTTTTCAAGGCCCCAAACCACCCTCAAAAAGTGTGCATAAACCATTCTAATATGACGATATGAAACCTTTTTTTTATATTTTCAAATACAGTTACCTAGTTTATAATATTAATTAATTAATGTCATAATTGTTTTATTTTGCGTTTTCAATGGATGTTTTATTAAAGGTTTGCATTTATATACTGTATTGTATTTTTTTAAAAGTTGACCTGACTACAACAAGTTGAGCTTTTGATATCATTTTCTGTCCGTCGTCCATCCGTCCTTTTATATGTAACGATGTTCTCGACTAAACTTCTGGGCCATTTGGAATCAAATTTGGCCACTTAAAACTTTGATTGGCGCCTGTGAAAAGCCAGTTTTCAGATTTGTTTTTTATCCATGATGGCCTCCAGGGGGGACACAATTTAACATTGAACTCTAAAGGAAACACATTTAAATATCTTTTTCTGAAATCACGGAGCCAATTGGAACCATAATAGTCTTTGGATGGTCCACTGCAAAATATTATTTTTTTTTCAGGTTCGCCCTTTATCTATTAAGTTTACAACCAGCAAGGAACATAGTTTTACATTAGGCCTTATAGAAGCACGCTCGGGGATCTTCTTAGAACCACTGTACAAATTGGAATCATAGTTTTATTTGGACATGTTTATGTCAGATGTGTCCAAGGCGGTCAATAGAAATATAAATAATGTTTTAAAAACAAAATAAATGGAAAAATATAATATGTTAAAATCTTCAGTAGGTTACCACCATTTGCTAAAAGTCCTCATTGTGACTTCAGAGGTTGAGCATTTATAATATTAGTAGCACTACTATTCCTTGTTGGATTGTGCCAAGCATGTTTAGAAATTTTGTGATTTTTTTTTTTAGAATTTGAAAAAGATCATATGTCAGCAGTTTACCTGATTGTAGTATTGGAGCGGCGAGGAGGCAAATTTTCAAAATTTAAATTACCCGAAAGCCCCATGGACTTCTATCATCTTAAACGAAAGTGTAATGCTTGTTCTTTCAGAAAATGGCTGTCGTCGCTATCTGACATGGTCCAAACATACTTTATGAAGGTCATAGCCCTGAGAGCTGGGTTTTTAGTTTGCCGGGTTATAACTTACTAATCTTTTGACATAGTTTTCAGATATTTGGCAAATAAGTGTATCACAACAAAGTTGAATATTTGATACCGTTTGACTTTCATATGACATTCACCTTTGACCTTGAGGTCAAATAATTGTTTTCAAGTAAAGAATTTTCCAATACACAAATAAGTCGTATTTAAACCGTGCTGAGAATGCTTAAAAGTGCGAACTGTGCTGTTAAAGCTTTCGTTGAATTTGACCTCACTCAAGGTCAAATAAGGCAATTTTTCTTACAATGAATAGAGCGGTACAAGTGTGAGTGATAAAACATGTACAATTGACCTTATGGCTTTGGGTGGTAACTAGCTCAGCTCAGCTCACAATTAATCTGTGAAAGAACAAAATTATGGTATATAATCTTCATTGCAAACTCAGCATAATAAATAACAACACAACAATATAAATACATAATAATAATAATAATGTAATGTCCAATCAAACTGAAACACAAACACACAACATGAAACAACGATTCAAATATAATTAAGTAATGAAAATAAATACAATATACATTTGTCATCACTATTTGTCAATTAGATTTCTTCAAAACGTTAACGAGTTCAAGTGCAACTGTTATGAAAACGAATGTAAAATAATGTAATTAATTAAACCAATTAACATAATTAAAACAATTAACCAATTGAAACAATTAAAACAATAAAAGCAATTAAGACAATTGAAATAGTTATAACTGCTGACCACGTTTGCATTGTTCCTTATATACCAAAATCTTTTTTAACTTGTTTACAACAAAAACTTCGAAATCCGTGAGTTAATCTCGATATAGCCAAACGATATCCTATTGAAATCAATTTTCTTGAATAATCAATACAAAAAATATATTTCTATCCTGTTTACAATCAAAAGGACTACTTTTATATAAATATTCTATTATTCTAACATGGCTCTAGTTAATCGTCAACCAGTATAATACTCGATAACCGTATACTTCACACATGCGCAAATTGTGTAGGAATAGGAGTAAAATGGAAGAAAACAACCATGTTTTTTATTTTGTTTCTCTTAGTTTGTGACGAAAATAAATGTTAAGCCTATATAACTTAATTATGCCATTCAGATACGTTAATGCGTATTAACTGCTCACGATTTGGATTTTGAACTTGCATCTGTTTGATAACTTCAGATTGTGTATTGTGACGTCATAGACACAGACAGCAATGGAAACGGGAAATCCGTCTTCTCTAAGGTCGCCTCAGAACGGAAAATTCCGTTTTCTGTCATATTAGAATCGAAATAATTCATGGCAGGTATATGGTTATTGTCATTTAACCATGGGCTGGGCCTTTATATTCGTAAATTTAACCCTTCGCTAACGCTCAGGGTTAAATTCGAATATAAAGGCCCAGCCCATGGTTAAATTTCCAATAACCATATACCTGCCATGAATTATTTCTTAATTATGATGAACTTTAATTGTACTACTTGAAAGTACTTCAAAACAATTATAAGAAAAATAAACATAAACGAACCCTGAAAGGTACTTTAAAAACTAACTAAAATTATTGTATCACAACTGTCCTTTTTCGTCCCGAATTTTGAACGATAATTGTAACTTGAAAATGATTTTTCAAACACTTTACTATTGTTGAGCCATAGAACAGGATATTTGTAATTATGACGATTGTACTTTTACAATACAGAAAAAAAATTATTTCTAAAATAGTAAATACAACTATGTTTGTAAAGCACAAATTTTCATGACGTATTTGTCGAGCGTATTAAAATTTAGCATTAAACTATAATGCTATTACATATTAAGGATGTGATACCCGTTTATGTCACACACACACAAAAAAACCAAAAAAAAACCAAAAAAAACAATACAAAATATTACAGAATAACCTAAAATACAATAATTAGTAAAATATAATGTTATAGGTATTGCTTAATGTGGTATACCGTGTCCCATTAAGAAATGAGGTGTGGATATAAATTATTTGCACCTTCATTTTCGTTTGGAGATTGTGTTTCATTTTCTTTTCTCTCACGGAGAGGGAATGCCAAACCTTGGTGTACTATGAGAATGTTGCACAAAATGGTTGTTTCAAAATACGATTTGTTGTGAAATACTTAAATAGGCCAAGTTGTACTTTAGTGTTGATCGTGAGTTGTTGTCTTGTTAATTTATTTCTGACTGAAAATCCAGGCCATTCGACATACAGTGTTCTTGAAGGTAGTTTTTTCTAATGTAATTTTGTGTATGGTAATAGGAGGTTGAATTTCCCAATAGGAAGGACACAATGGAAAGTGTGTTACCGGTATTAAAACGCAAGAACCTCCTGACGTTATTTCGAGTATGACTTATGTTTCTATTTTTACGTTTTACTATAATGACCAAGATGACGATCAAGATCATTAGTACTATTACTCCTACAAAAAGAGTTCCATGAATCCAACTGAACTGATTAAGAGCGCTTTGCAGTAATTTTGAAGATTTGTCTGTATGTGTGATTGAGAAAAGGAAGGATGGCTGTGTTGGATTTGAATGTACGTTATGGACTTGTTGTAATATTAAAAGTGATGTTCTTAATTCTCTAAGTGGTAAAGTGTGTAAAGTAATCCTAAGAAAGAGAGACTGCCTATAATGAAGGATATTAATCCGATATATCCATTTTGATCCGGCCATGCTTGTTTTACTTGTATTTGACCATCTATTATTGGTTCAGCAAGAGACTGAACAATCTTTTCGTCTTTCTTGGCTGCTTTTACCATTCTTTTTAAGCTTAAATGGTCTTTTTTATCGGATGCCAGCATTTTCTTAAAATTGTGAGTGTAAATATAAAGTCTGGAATTGTTGATTGCATTTTTGAAGTATGTGTTTCCAAAATAAGAGCGTATTCTGTTTAGTCGAAAAATTCTTGAATTAATGCGAGGTTTATTGGATATGATCGTGTGAATTTTTGTGTGTTCTCTTGACAATGAACAAGCCCTGGTTGATATCTTGCTGTACGAGTTTTCATAGTGCATCTACACGGAATTGTTTGGATGCAAAAAGTACATCCGTTGATTATGTCTGTTCCGTTTGGACACTTAATGGATATTGCTTTGATATTGATAAGTAAAACTGATGTTGGAGAAAGCTCAATGACATCCTGTTTTGTTGTGTGAGGTAAAAGTCTAAAATTACATTTTTCAAAAATTGATGTTTTATCATCCTGATATAAGGCTTAGATGCATGTTTTCTCCTTAATTGCATACAAAGGTAAAGAAAGGTCACAAGTAATAAATTGACTGATCTGACAATGATACAAAGATTCATAATTAAAGGTGGTGTAAGACTTATAATCACTTGTTATGGCAAGAAAATTTGGAAGATCAAGGATTTGTGATGCGTGTGTGGAATTTGATTG
>MJUU01072766.1:8645-20572 GCA_002080025.1 Modiolus philippinarum
GCTGGCGGCCATGTTTTTTGGCGGATCGGAAAAATTTCGGCAAACTTAGTAAAGGACCTTCCATACATCATTCCTGTAAAGTTTGGTTCAAATTGGTCCAGTGGTTTCTGAGGAGATAGCAAATATGTGAAAGTTTACGGACGGACGACGGACGACGGACGACAGACGACGACGGACGCCAAGTGATGGCAAAAGCTCACATGGCCTTTAGGCCAGGTGAGCTAAAAATTTGGGCAGGCGTTCCCCTTATCATTTATATACCAGAAATACATATTGCTGAAATTAAATATATTTTGAGCCCCCTTTTAAAAAAAATTGGGCAGAGGTTGCCCTCATAATCTAATTTATACATATTGCTGAAACTAAATAAAATATGTAGCAGTATACTTTTTTTTCTAAAATTTCAGTTTTCTTGTCTGATTTCCATGGCAACTAAGAGCTCCTCCATCCATTACAACCTAAATCAGACCACAGTTAAAAAAAAATTGGGCAGGGGTTCCCCTTATATTCAAAGTAATACATATTGCTGAAATCAAAGCCTTCAGAGACCCCTAAAAAGGAAAAGTGGTAAAGATTGTCCTGATAAATTGCTGTAATTATAACATGTTTGAAAAGAAAATTAAGTTTATAACCTCCCTTAGTTAAATTATCTCCATTTTTAAAATTTTCACTTTTATTATACCTATCTTTAAATTATAGACACTCCATAAAAATGTGTTGATGTACATAATGAGAACTATTTCATATATATAATACAAGTTCTAGTAATAAAAAAATATATTTCTGTATGAACAATAAAACTTTTGTATAAACTATTTGTTACTACTTGTTATTAAATCATTTTATGGCTTCAGTGTGTTTCACATTTAACTATAGGTGTACCCTACTAGCCGCCACCTTGTATTGTAAGGACATAAGGACCCTTATTGGAAAGGGCCATCTTGGATGAGGTATGGACCTGTTGGATGCCTTTTTTGGAAGGGTTCATCTAAGGACCATTGTTACTAAAATTGGTTCTAACTGAACTGGTATTTTCTGAGAAGAAGATATTGAAAGGTGTTTTCCTATATGGTCCAATGTTAAAAACTGGGTTTCCCGCTGGCGGCCATCTTGGATGAAGTACGGACCTGTCTGATACCTTTTTTTGAAGGGACCATCAAAGGACCATTCTGACTAAGTTTCGTTCTAATTGGACTAGCAGTTTCTGAGAAGAAGATCTTTGTATGCTTTTTCCTTATGGTCCAATGTTAAAACTATGTTCCCGCTGGCGGCCATCTTGGATGAGGTATGGACCTGCCAGATACCTTTTTAGGAAGGGACCATGTAAGGACCATTGTGGCTAAGTTTAGTTTTAATTGGACAAGTAGTTTCTGAGAAGAAGATCTTTGAATGTCTTTTCCATAGGGTCCAATGTTAAAACTATGTTCCCGCTGGCGGCCATCTTGCATGAGGTACGGACCTGCAGGATACCTTTTTTTGGAAGGGACTGCCCAAGGACTATTGTGACCAAGTTTGGTTCTAATTGGCCCAGTGGTTTCAGAGGAGAAGATCTTTGAATGAAAAGTTTACGCTGGACGGACAGACGACAGATGCCAAGTGATGGCAAAAGCTCACCCTGGCATAGCCAGGTGAGCTAAACCATGTCTATACACCTGATGTCTACCATGTCAATAAACCTATGTAAACCACGTCAATACACTGGAGTTCAAACATGCCATCATACCTAATGTCAACTATGTCAATACACCTGATGTCAAACATGTCATCATACCTATGGTCAACCATGTCAATACATCTGATGTCAAACATGTCACCATATCTAATGTCAACCATTCAATACACCTGATGTCAAACATGTCATCACACCTAATGTCAAATATGTCAATACACCTGATGTCAACCATGTCAATACATCTGATGTCTACAATGTCAATAGATCTGATGTGTACAATGACAATAAACCTTATGTAAACCATGTCAATACACTTGATGTCACACATGTCATCACATCTAATGTCAAATTTTTCAATACATCTGATGACAACCTTGTCAATACACCTGATGTCAACACACCAGTTGTCAACCATGTCAATACACCTGATGTCAACCAATTTCAATAGACATGATGTCTACCATGTCAATACACCTGATGTCAACACAATATCTCTACACCAGACATCAACCATGTCAATACCCCTGATGTCAACCATGCCAATACATCTGATGTCAACCATGTCATCATATCTAATGCCAACTTTGTCGATACACTTGATGTCGAACCATATCAACACACCCGATGTCCACCCTGTCATTACACCTCATGTCAACCATGTCAACACACCTGATGTCAAAGATGACAAATCAACTGATGTAAACCAAGTCCAAACAACTGATGTCAACCATGTCAATAGATCTGATGTCAAAACAACTGATTTCAACCATACCAATACACCTGATGTCTGCCAAGTCAATACACCTGATGTCTATCAAGTCAATACACCTGATGTCTACCAAGTCAATACACCTGATGTCAACCCTGTCAATTCACCACATGTCAACAATGTCAATACACCTGATGTCAACCTTGCCAATACACCTGATGTCAACCTTGCCAATACACCTGATGCTTACAATGTCAATAAACCTGAAGTCAACCATGTTAATACACAAGATGTCAAAAATGTCAATACACCTGATGTCTATCATGTCAATAAACCTGATGTCAACCATGTCAATACACCTGATGTCAACCATGTCAATATACTGAAAGTCTACCATGTCAATACGACTGATGTCAACCTTCTCTTTACACTTGATGTCAACCATGCCAATACAACCGATGTCAACCATGTCCATACACTTGATATCAACCATGTCATTACACCTGATATCAACCATATTAATACACCCGTAACCATGTCAAAACACCTGATGTCAACCATGTCAATACACCTGATGGCAACAATGTCAATACATCTGATGTCTACAATGTCAATAAACCTGATGTCAACCATGTCAATACGACTGATGTCAACCATGTCAATACACCTGATTGCAACCATGTCAATACAATGGATGTCTACCATATCAATACGACTGATGTCAACCTTCTCATTACACTTGATGTCAACCATGCCAATACACCTGATGTCAACCATGTCCATACACATGATGTCAATCATGTCAATACACCTAATAACAACCATGTTAATACATCAGATGTCATCCATGTTAAAACACCTGATGTCAACCATGCCAATACACCTGATGCCAACAATGTCAATACATCTGAAATCAACCATGTCAAAACACCTGATGTCATCCATTTCAATACACCTGATGTCTACCATATCAAAACACCTGATGTCTACCTTGTCAATACACCTAATGTCTACAATGTCAATAAACCTGATGTCAACCATGTCAATACGACTATTGTCAACCATGTCAATACACCTGATGTCAACCAAATCAATAAACCTGATGTCTACCATGTCAATAAACCTGATGACAACCATGTCAATACACTGAATGTCTACCATGTTAATACGACTGATGTCAACCTTCTCATTTCACTTGATGTCAACCATGCCAATACACCTGATGTCAACCATGTCCATACACTTGATATCAACCCTGTAATTACACCTGATATCAACCATGTCAAAACACCTGATGTCAATCATGTCACTACACTTGATGTCAACCATGTCCATACACCTGATGTCAATCATGTCAATACACTTGATATCAACCATGTCTATACACCTGATGTCAATCATGTCAATACACCTGATATCAACCATATTAATACACCCGATGTCAACCATGTCAAAACACCTGATGTCAACCATGTCAATACACCTGATGCCAACAATGTCAATACACTTGATATCAATCATATCAATACACTGGATGTCTACCATATCAATACGACTGATGTCAACCTTCTCATTACACTGGATGTCAACCATGCCAATACACCTTATGTCATCCATTTCAATATACATGATGTCAATCATGTCAATACACCTGATAATAACCATGTTAATACACCAGATGTCAACCATGTCAAAACGCCTGATGTCAACCATGTCAATACACCTGATGCCAACAATGTCAATACATCTGATATCAACCATGTCAAAACACCTGTATCATCCATTTCAATACACCTGATGCCAACAATGTCAATACACCAGATGTCTACCATGTCAATACACCTGATGTCTGCCATGTCAATACACTTGATTTCTACCATGTCAATTCACCTGATGTCAACCATGTCAATACACCTAATGTCAATCACATCATTAGACCTAATGTCAAACATGTCAATACATCCCATATCAACCATGTTAATACACCTGATGTCAACCATGTAAATAACCCAATGTCAACCATGTCAATAACATAATGTCAATACACCTGATGTCAACCATGTCAATACACCTGATGTCAACCATGTCAATAACCTAATGTCAACCAAGTCAATACACCTACTTTCAACCCTGTCAATTCACCACATGTCAACAATGTCAATACACCTGATGTCAACCTTGTCAATACACCTGATGTCTACAATGTCAATAAACCTGATGTCAACCATGTTAATACACAAGATGTCAAAAATGTCAATACACCTGATGTCTATCATGTCAATAAACCTGCTGTCAACCATGTCAATACACCTGATGTCAACCATGTCAATATACTGAATGTCTACCATGTCAATACGACTGATGTCAACCTTCTCATTACACTTGATGTCAACCATGCCAATATACCTGATGTCAACCATGTCCATACACTTGATATCAACCCTGTCATTACACCTGATATCAACCATATTAATACACCCGATAATCAATACGACCATACCATGTCAAAACACCTGATGTCAACCATGTCAATACACCTGATGGCAACAATGTCAATACACTTGATATCAATCATGTCAATACGCTAGATGTCTACCATATCAATACGACTAATGTCAACCTTCTCATTACATTTGATGTCAACCATGCCAATACACTTAATGTCAACCATGTCCATACACATGATGTTAATCATGTCAATACATCTGATAACAACCATGTTAATACATCAGATGTCAACCATGTCAAAAACCTGATGTCAACCATGTCAATACACCTGATGCCAACAATGTCAATACATCTGATATCAACCATGTCAAAACACCTGATGTCATCCATGTCAATACACCTGATGCCAACAATGTCAATACCTCTGATGTGTACCATGTCAATACACCTGATGTCTACCTTGTCAATACACCTGATGTCTACAATGTCAATCAACCTGATGTCAACCATGTCAATAGGACTGATGTCAACCATGTCAATACACCTGTTGTCAACCATGTCATTAAACCTGATGTCTGCCATGTCAATAAAGCTGATGACAACCATGTCAATACACTGAATGTCTACCATGTCAATACGACTGATGTCAACCTTCTCATTACACTTGAAGTCAACCATGCCAATATACCTGATGTCAACCATGTCCATACACTTGGTATCAACCCTGTTATTACACCTGATATCAACCATGTCAAAACACCTGATGTCAATCATGTCCATACACCTGATGTCAATCATGTCAATACACCTGATATCAACCATATTAATACACCTGATATCAACCATGTCAAAACACCTGATGTCAACCATGTCAAAACACCTGATGTCATTCATGTCAATACACCTGATGCCAACAATGTCAATACACTTGATATCAATCATGTCAATACACTTGATATCAATCATGTCAATACGCTGGATGTCTAGCATATCAATACGACTGATGTCAACTTTCTCATTACACTTGATGTAAACCATGCCAATACACCTGATGTCAACCATGTCAATATACATGATGTCAATCATGTCAATACACCTGATAACAACCATGTTAATACACAAGGTGTCAACCATGTCAATACACCTGATGTCAACCATGTCAATACACCTGATGCCAACAATGTCAATACATCTTATATCAACCATGTCAAAACACCTGATGTCATCCATTTCAATACACCTGATGCATACAATGTCAATACACCAGATGTCTACCATGTCAATACACCTGATGTCTACCATGTCAATACACCTGATTTCTACCATGTCAATTCACCTGATGTCAACCATATCAATACATCTTATGTCAACCACATCATTAGACCTAATGTCAAACATGTCAATACATCCCATATCAACCATGTTAATACACCTGATGTCAACCATGTCAATAACCTAATGCCAACCATGTCAATAACATAATGTCAATACACCTGATGTCAACCATGTCAATAACCTAATGTCAACTAAGTCAATACACCTAATTTCATGTCAATTCACCTGATGTCAACCATGTCAATACACCTGATGTCTACAATGTCAATAAACCTGATGTCAACCATGTTAATACATCTGATGTCAACCATGTCAATAACCTAATGTAAATACACCTGATGTCAACCATGTCAATAACATAATGTAAATACACCTGATGTCAACCATGTCAATAACATAATGTTAATACACCTGATGTCAACCATGTCAATACACCTGATGTCAACCATGTCAATAACCTAATGTCAACCATGTCAATACACCTATTTTCAACCACATCAATAGAGCTGATGTCAACCATGTCAATACACCTGAAGTCAATCATGTTAACACATCTGATACCAAACATGTCTATAAACCTGATATCAAATATACGAATACATCTGATGATATCCATGTAAAAACGCCTGATGTCCACCATGACAATACACAAGATGACAAAAGATATCAACCATGTCAATACATTTGAGGTCAACCATGTCAACATATCTGAGACCTGAAGTTGAATGTTAACATTCAAGTGACTCAAGCAGAAAATGGTAGAGTGACCTAATTTTGCCAGGATCTTGACCTCATATCACAGATGCATGCATGTGGGAAGTTAAATGTTCCTATGACCTACAGTAAGTGAGATATGAGCTGGATGTGAATCTGAATATAGGCAATTCAAGCAGAAAATATAGGTCGAAGAAACTTAATTTTCTTAGAGGCTGTTAGTCAACCCATGATGCAACTGCAAGAAAAGCTTGATAACCCTACCAGCATAGTTACTTATATATACCTCACAGATGAGAATATGGATGCAGATAGATAGATATTTGGGGGTACCCACTACACTTTGTTAAGTCAAACCAATAAAAATTTAGGTGGGCCATGTTTAGTACTGGAAACACAAAAATTTGATCTAAGCCTTTTTATAGTTTTTTTTAGATCACAGGCTTATCCATTACGAAACATCTTTTAACTCTATATACTTTCAGCCAATTTTACACTATGTATGATCACCTGGATGACAGGAGGAGGAGGTGGTGCTCTCCCCTTTTTCACATTTTCATCTGTATATAAACCAACATACTGCATCGGTGGTAAAGGAAATGCACTGACACCTTGACTTTCTGCCATACTGTCTATAAAATAAAACAAAGACTGCCAATGATAAATTAGCATACATTAGGCCTAAGAAAATAAATTGTGTGATTGGGGTGACATGGTTTTCAAAGTTAGGTAGGGTAGGTAGGAAAAAAATTTTTTTTAAATATTTTTTTTTCAAATTGTAGTAATGGAGGAACATTTCTGACTTTAACAGTGCTTGTTGTAAAATAGGCGAAAAAAAGTTAGGGTAGGCAAAAAATTTAGGTAGGGTCGGGTTACCCTAAACTCACAACTTTTTTTTCTAGGCCTTATGTTTACACTTAAAATTGTACTGATAAACATGTTTAGTTACTTGTGCAGTCAGCTTCAATAGATTGTCATACTTGTAACCTTCAATCCCCATATGCATTTAAGTCATGAAACCTTCATTCCCCATGTGTGTACAATTGTAACTTTCATTCCTAATGCATGTAACCAAATTACCATGATTTCCCCATACATGAAGGCAAAATAACCCTAATTTCCCCCATGCATGTACATTTGCAACTTTCGTTTCCAATGCGTGTTATATACCACGAAACCCTGATTTCCCTGTACATGTTTCCAGTGTACATGTAAAGCTTCCCCTTGCACTAAATATCTACTTGTAGTACTGTGGGTAGTAACCCTTGTATTCACTAGTAAACATTATGTTACTAGGAGTTACAGATGGTAATAACTGGACAGTCTTCAATACCTGATTAGGCCACGAAAAATTAATTTTTTGGTTTTCAGGCCATCAATCATCTAGTTGGAGGCTTGAAAAAAAAACCCTCATTTACCCTTTTTTTGCCATTTCAATAAAATAAAAATAAAAAATCACCTCCCTCACTACATTTTTGGTAGTTTTTTCAATGTAAAAAGCTGCCTAATATATTTTTTGGCAAATAAAATATAATTCTTTAATCATGTTAACTGTGTTTACAATTTCCTTGGAAAAAAAAAAAGATTTAATCACTCATGAAATACAAAGAGGCCAGGTCCACCATCTAGGTATGGAATCGGTATGTATTCCTCAAGACGCAACTGCATGTCAAATATCAAGTGGCTAGGACTTCTGGTAAAGGCTGTACAAACTACTTGCTAAAAACTTAAAGTGATCATTCATGTGTGACTAAGGGGACAGGGCCACCATCTGGGCGTGGAATGGGTATGTACTCCTCAAAACGCGACTGCATTTCAAATATCAAGTGGCTAGGACTACTGGTACAGGCTGTACAAACTGCTTTCCAAAAACTTAAAAGTGATCATTCATGCGTGACTTAGGGGCCAGGGCCATAAACTAAGTAGGGATCAACCCCGATTTGAGTTGTACCCATACTTATTCAACTGTACATTAAATACTATGGACCTACAACTAACATAAGCTTGTTAATTCACAATAGTGTGCAGATGTTGACGCCAGCGCCGCCGTCACCGCCGGCGGAAATGGGTGAGACAAAAAGTTCAAAATTTTCCACTTTAAAAGATACTCCATATCCCTTCATTGTTAATGTCAAACCTTCTGAAAACAAGAAGATGTATTAAGTTAATCTTGAAGTGACAATCAAAACAAAGAGCTGTAACTTTCATATCTGATACGTCAAATTCAATATTTTTACAGATTTTAGAAGGAAAATTTATTCTATTTCTATTCCACAATCACCATTGGTATAGGTTTCCAAATACAACAAGATGTGTTTGTGAAACACTACATATGCCCCCAGATTCTACAGTAAATATATGAAAATACCCTATTTTACCCCTTTTTGACCTCTGTGACCTTGACCTTTGACTTAATTTTTTTGCACATTTATGTTCCTCTTGACAAGACCTATACACTTGCCAAGTATTAAAAGTCTATCTTAGTTCAAAAGTTGTTTATTACCATAAAAACACCCAATTCAACCCCTTTATTCTAAAACAGATGATCATGAAGCCCCTTTGAGCCTCTTGTTTACTGAAATGGTTTTAATTGATAAATGTATCTGTTAAAAAAAATGCTATAAGAAACCTACAGAAAAATACTGCATCAAGATCTGACAAAAAATTTAATAAAATTAATTTTTTTCGTTTGTCCCCTTTGGGCATCTTGATTCTCAAAAACGGTAAATGCTACCCCAAATCTGTCAACATACTACAGTTGCGCAATTTTATTAGCAATCACATAAAACAAACCATGTCTCAATAGGATAAATAATTTGGATTCTACGGTCAAATATGTGAAAACAGCCAATTTCACCCCTTTTTAACCTCTGTAACCTTGACCTTTGACCTGACCTAATTTTGTTTTGCATATTTATGTTCCTCTTGACTAGACCTATACACTTGCCAAGTATGAAAAGTCTACCTCACATAGTTCAAAAGTTATATCCAATGTTAAAGTTTCGGGTGCACAAACAAACAAACAGACAGACAGGACAAAAACAATATATCCCCCGATCCTCTATCTGGGGCATAAGTAAAGTTATTTCCATCCAAAAAGAAAAGGAGATACCAAAAATAAAAATGTAAATATAACTGTTGATGTGGGATTTGCATCATGCTGAAGCAGGCAATATGAAAGAAAAAAAAATATCTTTGGCTTTTAATATTAACTGTCAAAATGGACAGGACCTCTTGCACCAACAAGAGTTGTCAGAAGACAACATAGCTCGCCGGGGATTCCAGTAACCTCAATGCACAATAAATTCGAAAGAAAGCTTTCTTCACAAGAAAGTCACATATGAAATATAAACACCCTATCACTAAACAACTTAATTCTAGAAGCAAAATTAAAGTTTTAAAAAAATTGCCCTCAGGGCAAGGTCAAGGTCAACATGTCTACAAGTATGGTACCAGAAGAAGGCTGTCATCATAAGGAAGTTACATACATACCAAATATGAACACCCTACCACTAAAAGCCTACCTTCTAGAGGCAAGGTTAAAGTTTTACAAAAATTGCCCCCAGGGAAAGATCAAGGTCAAAATGTCTACAAATATGGTACCACTAGAAAGCTCTCATCATAAGCAAGTCATATACCAAATATGAACACCCTACCACTAAAAGCCTACCTTCTAGAGGCAAGGTTCAAGTTTTTCAAAAATTGCCCTCAGGGAAAGGTCAAGGACAAAATGTCTACAAATATGGTACCACTAGAAAGCTCTCATCATAAGGAAGTCACATACCAAATATGAACACCCTACCAGTAAAAGCCTACCTTCTAGAGGCAAGGTTAAAGTTTTTCAAAAATTGCCCTCAGGGAAAGGTCAAGGTCAAAATGTCCGCAAATATGGTACAACTAGAAAGCTTTCATCATAAGGAAGTCACTTACCCAATATGAACACCCTACCAGTAAAAGCCTACCTTCTAGAGGCAAGGTTAAAGTTTTTTCTATATTGCACTAGGGGCAAGGTCAAGGTCAAAATGTCTACAAATATGGTTCCACAAGAAAGCTCTCGTCACAAGGAAGCCACATACTAAATATCAACATCCCATCTCTTAATGTCTCCATTCCAGAAGCAAGGTTAAAGTTTTTGCTGCCGACGCCAACGCCGGGGGTATGACAATAGCTCTCCGGACATTCGTTCCGGCGAGCTAAAAATCATTTATGATGATATATTGACAACATGACAGTTTTATTTATGAATTGTTCTATATAAATTTATGAAAAGTTTTATTGTCCAAGTACCAAAATGTCTTGAATTCATGCTTTGAATAAATTCAGCGATGAAATCTAAATTAATTTTAAGGGCTATTCCATTTAAAATTCCCACCAGGGGGTGGAATGCCTGTGAATTATTTTTCTTTTGGTGGTGGGTAAAGTTCTATTGTATCCTAATAGTTTAATTATATATTTAAATTTTTTCTCTTGGTGGGGGTATAAAAATATGTGGCGTTCCAACCCCTGGTGGGAATTTTTACTGGAATAGTCCTTAGATCATTGTTACTATTTAGAAATGCTTACTATCCATGTATATACACAAACATATGCATTTATGGTAAACATTTCTAATAAGACCACCTACTTCTACTTCTACTTTGTTGATTGGCCATGTGCAGCATGTTGAAGTTTCTGCCAATTTGGTAATAGTGTCAGCTGCGACACTCAATACGAATCCAGGGTCTGTTCGCCCAAATTCCTGTTAGCCCTCAATATATGTTATTATAGAACAATAGTCTTTTTCATCCAAGAAATATTTTTATGTTTTCCGACACATAGTCATAAAACTGTCATTTTCAATTAACTAGTAAGAATTTGTTATTATCCCCGCACTTTCGAATGAAAGTTCGGGGATATTGTCGTTGGCCTCGTCAGTGCGTCCGTCCGTCTGTCCGTCCGTCCATCAGTCACACATCCTTGCGACGCGAACTCCTCCTACATTTTTGGATTTAGGGTTTTAATTTTGTTATAGAACTGTTGCATATATGCTGCAGATGCGCAATAAGCTTT
>MJUU01072768.1:0-19487 GCA_002080025.1 Modiolus philippinarum
AGTATAAGGTAACGGTTAGGACTTAGGGTTAAAGTTACGTTAGTGTTATGGTGAGAATTAGAGTAAGCAAGGGTTAGTAAGAATAAGAAAGAGTTAGTGTAAGGGTTATGTTAAGATTAAAAGAATAGGCTTAAAATTGGTTTACTACTTAGGAATAGGTTGTGTTAAGGTTATGTTAAGCTTGACATAGGGTTAGGATAAGGCTAGGCATAACATAGGTTTACAATTTAGGAATATATTGTGTTATTATTAGGTTAGTTAGATTTAGGGTTAGGATTTAGAATTAGAATGTATATTGGTAGAATTAGGTTTGGCTAGGACTATGGGGTTCGATTTAAGTAAGTATTAGGTTTTGGATTAGAGTAAGAAAGGGTCAGTAAGGGTTATGTTACGGCTGAAATGAGGTTAGGGTCAAGTTTAGGATTAGAAGTTGTGTAATTATTAGGTTATGGTTAGAATATAATGTTAGAGCTCGTGTTTAAGTTAAGGGCTCACTGTAGGTAAATGGGTGATTAGCTTAAAGATTAGGGTTAAAAAGTTAGTAAAAGGGTTAAGTTCGAGGTTGTTACAGAGCTTAAGAATAGTTTAGGATTCGACGTTGTGTTAGTATTAGGTTACGGCTAGATTATTATGATAGTGCTTATGTCTAGGTTAAGGGCTAAGTGTTGGTGTCAGTGTGAATAACTTAAAGGTTAGGGTTAAGATACTAGTAATATGGTTAGGTTTCTGTAAGGTTAAGGTAAGAGTTATGGTGTAATGTAAGTAATAGGGTCTAAGGTTATCGTTAAATGTTTGAAGTCAGGTTAAGGGTGAAACTTAGCAAAGTTAGGGTAAGGTAATGATATTTTGAATGAAAAAAAATAGTATGACATTCAAAAATAGAAAAAAAGAAAAATAACTGTAATAGTTAGAAATAAATAACAGAATAACATTCAAAAATAAAAATAAATGAATACAGAGTTGTCATAGCAACTTAGGTTAGGATTAGTTGTTAGATAAAGGAAGTTGGTTATGAAATTATGTGGAAAAAGGGGAAAATTCTACGAATTAGATGAAAAATGGCAGGAAAGCTAAAAATAGCAGACGACACTATAGAATTATGGCGACAAAGGGGAAATACCTCTAAGGATTGGATGACAAATGACGGGAAATCTAAAAATATCAGGCGACAGTATAGATATTAGGCAGGTAAGGGAAATAACTCTAAGAATTGGATGAAAAGGGAAAATAATTATGAAATAAAATAGGAAACAATAATAAAAAACCAATAGCAGACGACATTATTATAGAAATCTGGCGGGAAAAGGGAAATCACTCTAAGAATTGAATGAAAAAGGGAGATAATTATGTAATATAATAGGAAACAAAATGTCAATAACAGACGACACTTTAGGAATTTGGCGGGAAAAAGGGAAATACCTCTAAGGATTGGATGAAAAGGAAAGATAATTATAAAATAAAGAGAAAATAATAAAATAACACATACAAAAGGTTACACAAGAGGACTTTAGTCTAAACATTGGATGAGAAGGGAGAAATTACAAAGAACAATACTGAAAAAAAGGTGAAATTCTATTACAACAGATAAAAAAGCGCGGGAACTTCCAAGAGTTATGTCCCTTTAACGAACGCGACCGTGATAGAAGACACCCAAAAAAACGCGGGAACTCCCAATGTTATCTCCCTTTGACGAACGCGGACCTGATAGAAGACACCTTCAGAAATACAATAGTAACTGCTGAATGACCACGCCCGGATTTTAGGTTAAACATTGGATTACAGAACAATACTGAAAAAGGACGAAATTACAGAGAACAATATTGAAAAAGGGGCTGAAAAGGTATAACAACAATAGAAAAGGGTGGGATTATGGAGAAAATGAAAGAAAAAGGAATAATATACAATGAATAACATTGAAAAAGAAATATATATATAAAACATCCGAAAGACCATAACCGAGTCGTTCCGACTAGTGAAAATACCCGACTTCCGGTCTATACCTGGGCTACGCCCACTTCCGGTCGCGCATGTACACTGTAGTAAGGTCATACAACACCCCTGCGGGGTCACGTGTTGTTCCAACACGTCATTTCCAGTCACTAGGGCTACTTACAGTAGTTACACACCTACTTCCGGTTGCGCATGCGCAATGTTGACATGTTATACATCGGTCACGTGACTTTCGCTTCCGGTCACGTGACTTTCGTCACGTCATTTCCGGTCTACGTCACTTCCGGTGACGTCACTTCCGGCTCCACCTCGCTCCACCTCCTCAAATACGACCTGAACTGTCCCCATATACTACTTTGACAGTTATGATTTTTCTACACTTTATACAACCCTTCCACATAAATTGATTAAATCAAAATTGGGACAACTTATTAAATGGTCTTTCAAATTTTCTGGTCTACAGTTCATTTGTTGTAATAAAAAGCAAGGATTCTTCTCTAATATCATTTACAATAATCATAGTTCCTGGACTTGTGATGACATGATCAAGGCACTGAATTTTTTGCTGGACAATATTTTGTTCGTTTTGGCAACATCGTTTATCGACAGGTCATTGGAATTCCCATGGGTACAAACTGTGCACCTCTCATTGCAGATCTTTTTTCTGTTCTGTTACGAACGGGACTTTATGAAAAAACTACAGAATGGAAGCGCACAAAACAGTGATCAACTTATTTCAATTTTCAACGATAACAGCAGGTACATCGACGATATCCTTACTATTGACAATCCCCAGTTTTTAGACTATGTCGACCTCATATACCCGCAATAACTGACACTTAATAAAGCAAACGATGATTCTAAATACTGCCCATTACTTGATCTTACTATCATCATTGACTCTGGCAAAATTAAAACTAAAATTTATGATAAAATGGATGATTTTGATTTCACAATTACTAATATCCCTTTTCTTGATGGCGACGTTCCTGTAGCTCCATCATACGGGGTGTATATATCACAACTAGTACGATTCGCACGCGTCTGTTCTACTCTTGACGACTTTAATGAGCGTAACCTTACTATCACATCCAAACTTTTACATGTTGTTTTACAACAAGGTTACAGATTTCATAAAGTAAGTGAGAATAAATTGATTAACACCTTTTAGAAGTTTTATAGAAGATATGAAGATTTGATTTCTAAATATGGTGCGACTCGCAAACAGCTTATTACTAAGGGCATTTCTCACTCTCGATTTTATGGAAATGTTGTTAAAAAATGTCAAAAACTGATAAAAAAATCCATTAAAACTGGGACGTTACTTACATTCTTTACGTAATAGGGGATATTGACAGGATATTCTTCAGGATTCCATTAAATTTGCTTTGGGATCCAATGACCTGAAGATATTACAGGTATACTGGCCTCTCACTGATACTGCCGATGTCTACTGAAATCTATGATAATTCTTTACCAAACCCTTCGGGGAGTTTTGAGTTTGATCTTTATTCCGTAGTGCGACAGTGTTTTACCAGCAGACTAGGCTCCTTGAGCTAGCCGGCAGTTTAGCAGTGAGCACTCCTCGACCCATCTTTCTGAATTACGTTTTGTCTTTTTCTTTCCTTCTAAAGATTGAGGTCTTGTAGTTAGTAGTCTACCTGTATTGGGTTTTTTGTATGTTTTATTATACTATAGGGAAACGGGATAGAGAAAGGGGAGGTTTGGGTACCCATAAACCGGTTTAACCCTACCGCTAGCTCTTGCTAGTGCCGGTACCAAGTCAGGCTATCCCGAGTTCCTATCGTTGTCCATGTTTGTCTTTTGTCATTTTATTGTTTTTCTCGTGCGGTTCCCTGGTGGATTGGGGCATGTGATTGTGGTTTACGGCCATTTTAGGTGTTTCCTGTTATCTTTCTTATATTAATTGACCAACTTATACCATATTTGAACCTTTGTCTAAATGTTAGATAATTGCTTTCTCGGTGACAACAAAGTGTCCAGGCTACAACTTTATTGTTAGACTCGTGTCTGGGGTATGTGCTTCAGCTTTTGGAATATTAGCTATATAATTTTCGGAATAGAATTAACCATCTTAAAGCGTTTTGTGTGTATTGAAACAAATAGCAAAATAGCACATCTAGCTTTGAACACAGGGTCATATCACAATTCGACTATGGCTGTATAAATGAACTCCGTCTCTCTTTGAAATATAAATTGTTTTACATTTTTGTTAGATAATTTATTTTCCTTTACATGTTTAATATTATATTTCAGCAAAACCAAGGCCATGGACAAAATGGGGAGGTAAAATAAAATTTTAGTAGCTTATTTGCATTTTCTATTCTACAAATAAAGTAAATGATAAAGTGAACCATTATATGTTTACTCGTGATGTAAGAAAAGTAAGTAAGAACCGAACCGTCAGCCAAACACGAACAATCCAGGGACAACGGCATCATCGGAAAAAACAAGAAAAAGGACATCACATGAGTACGGGACAGAGACGAAAAATGAAGACACACATACAGATGAACAACACGTACCCAATAAAACAATAAGTGAGATCAGGTGTTCCGGTAGAGTTAGTATCTCCTGCTTCATCCCCGGTAGTAAAGCCAATCTGGTAGAGAAAATCAAGTTTTAGGGAAAGATCTGTTGTCTCTTAGGAAAAAGATATCTCAAATTGGTCCATAAGATCGTGGTGTTGACCATAAAATTTCCGTAGTGATGAATTCAAGTTATTGGTAACACACACTTCCTTAAGTAGCCAATTTGTATGCAACCTAGCTCTTTCGAGGTAGTTACTTTATCATAAAACAACCCTTGAGTAGCGAATGAGTTTAGAGACGCAAACTTCATATGCTGGCGATTTTGGAACGTCCCTATGAAGAAAAAGGGAAGTTGACTGTTGGAAAAGTGAGGTCATTGCGTTTGTCATACAACCTAATTTGTAGTGAACCTCTGTTGTCAATTTCAAGATAATGGTCAAGGATTGAGATCGATGTGGAAGAACTTGTAGTATCCTTAATTTCTAGCTTTTTTTGATAGATAGGATGAAGAAGTTCGCCAAAGCGAGGGTTGTTTGGTGATAAAATACACGGAAGCTGAAATTATAGGACTGAGCCAGTTTTTTATCTTTAATTTGTAGAAACCCTTCGATGAATCCAGCCTCATATGAGTCGAAAAAAAGATCAGTTAAAAGAGGTGCACAGTTTGTGCGTATTTTACTAAGTATGTTAGTTGTTTGCCTATAACAATGTACTAACATGTATATCTTCGTTCGTCGTTCTTACAGGAGAAACATCCATGAATTAAATCTTTCTTGTCAAGATTTCAGTTGTTCTGATCATTACAGCTTAGAAATAGGTTTTGAAGAAAATTTTGTAGATCAAGCAATATACCATTCTTCGTATGAGCATTTGTGTAATTTGTGTAATTTTGGTACCGAGTATAAGGGAGGGAGATCAGTGTCTTCATCTTTGGTTGAAATCAAAACGGAATGCAAAACCAAGATATGGTTCTGTGATATCTCCTCATTAGACAAAGAAGTTGTTTTGTGTATTGGTTATATGGAGTCCATTTGCATTTTCATATAACGACATGCCTAATGAAAAAGCTTTAAAAGGGGAGAATATACTCCTTAGTTTATTTTTTTCGTCTAAATACAATTTGTAGATTGTGTTTTTAAACCTATTTGTTGAGGACATAGTTCATTGAATGCATTCAGTACAAATAATTGTTATTTTTGTAAATATATACATTCACACCGTATCTAAGCTTTCATTTTAAAATGTCAGAAAAAAATTAATTTTACATTAAGAAGCAATCACAGAAATTGAAATTATTAATTTACTTATTTTTTGATACTTTTTTAACATTTCAACATTTGGACGTTTTTGAATATTTTGACGCTCATTTAATTTCAGCAACTCCAACACCTTGGACTAAATGGACAGGTATTGTTAATTTTGTACTTTATAATCACATAACTGCTTACATAAAACCCATCATGTAGTACTGGTTTTAAATTCTTTACGTGTTGATTCCAACCATTGTACTTTTCCTTGTTAGAATTGAGGTCTTAAACGCTTTTTCTCTGTCTGATGTATGAAAGCTTATTTTGGTCACATTATGTGGTGCCACATAAAAAATTCAACACAAATCGTGGCCACCAGAAACAAATCGTTCCAACGAATTGACAAATCGTGGCCGCGAATAAAAAGTCGTTCCCACGATTCGACAAATCGTGGCCACGAGAAACAAATCATTCCCACGATTTGACAAATCGTGGACACGAATTAACAAAAAAAAAAACAGCAAAAATGTTTTGAAAAAAATTATAATTTATAAAATGCTTAAATGATTAATTAAATAATTTAGAAATAAGTAATAAATTATAAACACAAAAATTAAATCAAATTATCAAAATATCAAAGTCTAATATAAGTTTAAAAATGAAACAGTCCTTCCCAATGTTAATTACATTCACAAGTCAACACTATATGTAGAAATAACTACTAAATATATAAATGTCAATGTTGATTACTCCATACTAGTATAAGTTTATATAAATCCATGTATTACTCTATGTTCTGGTTACTCAAAAATTCAAATAATTAAGTGTCAAATATCACTGATTATACTAACCACTATTCTAAATATACCATCAACAGGTAATAATAATAAAGTAGTCATATTAACTTATTATAATTATCAAAATAAATTGACAAATAAATGAATAAACATCAGCAGCATATCTTCATCACATAATGTCAGTGTAGTTACATGAAGATCCATCTATAAATCACGATCTTTGGCGCCAATGGCGAAAAAGCTGGTTATCTTGATTTAACTGAATAACAACCAAGTCACCTTAGGTTCTAGGGTTCTTTAATGCCTAGCAATTACATAAAGTATAAACTGTATAAACATTAACCCAATTTGCGGAACGACTATAATTTGTCATTTCGTGGGAATGATTTGATAATTCGAGGCCACGATTTGTGAAATCGTGGGAACGATTTGTTTCTCGTGGCCACGAATTGTTAAATCGTGGGATGATTTGTTTATTCATGGCCACAGTTTGTCAAATCGTGGAAGCGATTTGTTTCTCCTGGCAACGATTTGTCAAATCGTGGGAACGATTGTTATTCGTGGCAATAGTTTGATAACTCGTGGGAACGATTTGTTAATTAGTGGCCACGATTTGTCAAATCGTGGGAACGGTTTGTTTCTCGTGGCCACGAATTGTTAAATCGTTTGAACAATTTGTTTATTCGTGGCAACAGTTTATCAAATCGTGCGAACGATTTGTTTCTCGTAGCCACGATTTGTCAAATCGTGGGAACGATTTGTATCCCCTGGCCACGATTTGATAATTCGTTGGAACGATTTGTACCTCGTTGCCACGATTTTATAATTCGTTGGAACGATTTGTTTCTCATGGCCACGATTTGTGTTGATTTTTTTTGTGTGGCAACACATAATGTGACCCAAATAAGCTTTCATACGATGATATATTTGTTGAAAAAAAGTTTGGTCTATCAAGCTGTTCTCTCTTGTCAAAACCTTCCAAATTCCAGCTGTAATATCAATTTGACTAATATCGAATGTCAGAATGTTGCTTTGTGTGTGTTCATGCAGACATATTGTCCTAAATTTCAATTCAAAATTAAGCAGCTGTCATAAAAAATTATTCCAAGTAGCTTTCATATAATTTTGATTAAAACCAATAAAAAAGTGAATACCTTGATTTAAGATTCCAGGAGCTTAACACATGTAAAATCAGCTGATTCTGGTGCATTAAGCTTTCCTGATTCGTGTTTGTGTTGTTTTGTTTTGTTTTTGTTTTTGTTTTTGTTTTTGTTTTTTTTTTTTTTTTGCAATACAGTTATCTTTTAATTTTTGTTTAGTACTACTCTTTCATAGTGCATGTAAGACTTCTTATTTTTGAATTTGATTATTTTCTCCTAGTTACTTTACAGTCTAATTAATTCAAATTCTATGCAATCAAGCAAACCCATTTCCAACTATTTTTTTAAGTTACCATTTCATATTTGTTGACAACTTTGATATAAAATTCCCATATGTTGCAACTGCTGTATTAACGTGTACTTGTATAACAGGAAAAACTTACCCTGTCGACGCAGCCGTTCACACTCGTTAAGGAGTTCATATGAACGTGTAAATCAAGAACAACAACAAAAGCATTTAACCATTGCTTGGTTAAATCATGTATTTGTAGGAACTTTGTTTCATGTGCATTTACTCCAACATAAGCAATGAAGGGATATATAGTAAATGCACATGAGACAAAGTCTCTACAAATACATGGTAAAAAAACTATTTCTGTCATTTTTCAGTATTGTTAAATCAATAACGATGCTATGCCATCTCTATATTTTGCTTCTTGTTTAAATGTAGCGATTTAAATGGGTCCAACAAAAGAATTTCTTCAATTTCTTAAGCGTGTGCCAACTTTTCACATACATTTGCGAACATCAGCACACGATGGCTTTAACATTGTAGTGTGACATTCTCTTTACCTTAAGGTATCGTGTATATGTAAATGATATGGATCCTTTCGTAAAATATTTAATACAGGAGTTTGTCTTTTATTGCAGTGTGGAGTTGGTAAAACAATTCCCCGTGCTAGAGATGTATGCTCTTTATTTTTCTTAGATATGGTGTACTTGTACATGAGATAATATCTCATGTGTACACTTTTTTTCAATAACTATTATCTAAATTTATGTAAATTCTAAAATCGAAGGATTAACTCCAACCATCGTAGTTTTGTCTTTAGCTATAATTGATATTACTGATTATTCGGATTTCGTTTGTTTTTATGCATTTTAAACATTTTTTTTTAAATTATGGATTTCCTTTGTTTGGGTTCTAGTGCTGCTGATGAGGAATAAATTTCCGAAATGGCCATACAGCTCATTAAAATTATTGCACATTGTGTTATGTTCTCATGTCCATTTACTCCGTATCTTTTCGTAAAAAAAAATATATCAAAATGATACAAAAATACAAGATAAAACATATAGGTTTTAAAAATATTTCTCCGTTAATCTTAGATAAAAATACATTGTTGAAACTTTTAGGAGCAACAAAACCTTGGTCAGGATGGACAGGTAATGCATTTTTCTTTCTTAGCAACTGGAAATCGAAATGACAAATGTCTTTCTGAAGACCTATTTTGCACTTGACCCCTTGACGGTGGTTACAGTGATATTTCGTATATGGCACTTGAGCAATTACCTTATAATCAAAAATATATAAAAAAATGTGGCTATGTAGGTCAGGCAAGTATCGTTTAAAAAAATGAACACTTTCTGTTTGAATTTATTTATTTTTTTAATTTCTATTTATTTATTTTTGCATTTTTCGGTTATTTTTGTTATATTTGAAATTAATAATGCACACTTAGTAGATATTACAGATGCATGTGCACCATAGTTCTGTTTATGTTTTGAAATGCATTGTCAGTCAAATAAGAAATTATTGGTGTTTGAACTGATTATTGTGGTTGTTGTTACGATTGCCCCTTACTTTAAGACATCGTCATATATCCCAATAATATGAATTTACTAACATGTAATGCTAGATTAAACATGTAGCTTTTTTGAAATATTTCACTACTGATCGAAATGTTGTTAAAATATATTTTAAGGCCTACTTTATGTATTTCAGGAACAACAAAACCTTGGTCAGGATGGACAGGTAATACTTTTTTTCTTTCGTAGTACAAACTGGAAATCAAAACCACAATAATCTTTTCGTATTTAGTTATTCGAAGACTGAGTTCAGCATTTGTAAAGTTGATCATCTGAAACGTTGTAACGAATCAAGGCAAACATTGAATTTAACATGTATACAACTTTACGTGATCATCTTTTCTTTTTCTTTTAATAGCCACGAGCTTGAACGAAAATTTTCCATAAACATTTATCATTCTAAGTGATGTCAAGATGTTTAATATATCAAAACATTTAGGTGTTGTTACAAAAAAGCATCACATAAACGATATTTGACTATGTGTATACTATGTTTCACTGTTGACATATAGCGGTTACTAATTAACCTTCAAACAATTAAACCCATGGCCTTGTACATTAAGGTCTTGTTCTCACTGCGTTAAGCGCAGTGTAGTGTAGGTGTACTCGACACGTAAACAAGGCATACATTAGTTCACATCAACAAAACGGGTTGTTTAAATGTTGTGTCAAACAAGTTTTCATAACATCGAAACGATAGTTGATGTAGGATATGTGTGAGTTCATTGTATGTTACTCAAAACTGTTTTCTTCGTTATCACTGTATACATAGCTGTGCGCCAGAAAATCCTTGTTTACGAATTTTCTGTGGGCTTTATGCGGATATACAGAAAAATACCACAAGGTGCTTTCAAAGCGGCATGTTTTATGGCTTTATTTGTTGTTCATAGGCTACCAAAACATTTATAATTTTGTAAATACGTTAGCAAATCATTACTTTACACATCCCAAAAGTTTTGATGAAACCTGTCACTCGAAACCGTGTATTTTTCTAAAGCAAAGTAATTTACTTGTGTGACAAAGAAAAATAACTCGCGAATACGTCTTTCTTTCTGAATGAAAACGATACATTTTGTCATTGATTCTTTATCGCATATTTCTGCGTCACTGTGTACATTTTCGTCGTTTAATTCACATTGTTTGCTTTAATATATAGCGATCTGCATTTTACTAGACTGTGAGATGAATACTGAGTGACTGTAGGCTTGCTTTACGAGTTTTGAAAGGTTCACTGTGGAAATTATTTACGAGCAATTGAGATACAAATAACAAATATCACTGGTAAATTCCTTATAAAATTTACTTTTATTTACAAAAACGTCATGTTAGTGAAATATTCTATTCATGTAAAAAGACAGCAGTTACTACTATTGCAATACATGTATACAATACATGTTCATGTGAGAATTTCTCATATGAATGCACAATCAAACTTCAACATTGGTAAAAATTAAATTATATTTCTGGCCATCTGTATGCAACCTGTCAAATCCGACACATCGTGGGTCCATAAAAATGTGTCGGATTATACAGTATGTTGGAATACACAGGTTTAAAAAACATTTAGAAACTATTTTTGGGACCAATAAATTACGTCGAATTTGACAACATGTTGGAATACTCAGGTGTCGGATTAGACAGTTTCTCTGTTTACATACATTGCCCATCCCGATTTCACTTACCAAGTTTTCTTACAATCAACATGATGAGTATCCTGTGATAGTTTATATGTTGTATTGTCTATTGGTACCCTTATCAATCATCGGATGACAGTGTTTGTAAAGGTACTTTGACTGATGTGTTGTGCTTGTTGACGACCCTGCATCTATAACAAAAAAATTAATGGATGTAGCGTTTTTCAACATTTAGCAAGTGAATTCCGCTCAAACCGGTGCCAGGGGCTGTCTTGAACTTTCAGGAGTGTTTGCTCTTTGTTGAAGGTCTCACGGTGACTTCAAGGTGAATAACAACAATGAAAGCGTTCTTCCATCTGCTGAATCTTTCCACGTATTCATAGGGATTTTGTCCCATGTACATTTGCTCCATATTCCTTAAATTGTTCATGTGATATTATCATCATTTAATTGGTCCCTGTATGAAAAAATCTGTGCGGCATGTCAGCATCACATCAAAGATGGCCGGCAGTGACGAACCAAGTTTAACATTAAACCAAATGGAAAGCATTCAAAGACTTTTTCTTCTGTAGACCCAAAAGTTCTGTTAATTGATTAATTGGTTAGAGTTTAACGTCAAGTGAGCAACATTTCAGCTATACCAGGACGAGAACATGTTAATCAAATAAAAACAAAAGATAAAGAAGAAAGAAATAAAGGTTGAAGGGACAACAAGTTTTGATTGCCACTGGAAAAGAGGAGAAATGGGAAGGGACAGGAAATTTAGCCCTCAATACGAATACAGTCTGTTTTCTTAAGAAAAATATAGGAGAGTTCTTTACACTGCATGGAGCGTGGCGTTTCTCCATACAGTTTGGCTACAATGGTTCAGGTCAGGTTTACCGTATTATGACCTGACTACCCCGCATAGACAGGGCATTCCCCTATACACAATCTGGGACGCGCCCGGCAGCAACAGTATCTCATCCAAGATTATCTCAAGCAAGAACTTTGTTTTTAACCCTATGTGAAAACCTATTCAAACATCTCCTCTGAAGCTACAAAGCCATTTGGAACCAAACTTACAGTGGTCCTTAGATGGTTATCTTCAAAACAATTTGGCAAAAGGTCTACATTCCTTCCAAAATAGCGACCGGAAGGGAACTTAGTTTAGCTTTCGATCATCCATGTCTATTAACAAACTTGAAAATGACACCCTTAAACATTGGATCATTTAAATGTCTATTTAGGTACTGGATTCGACTTCCTATTTCGGTATTTGTGGTATTGAGTACTTCTTTTCGGACTGTTTTTTAATTTTACTTTCCATATTATTTGATTCTTATGCTGCTGATGAGAGGTTACTCCTTGAAACACGTGTACAACATATCCAAATTTTACTGTCCATGATGCAACTTACGCCATGTATACTGGAATAAAATGAATTGTAATATCGGTTTTTAAAATGGTCGTATAAACAGGAACTAAATGAACTGCTACATTGGTACTTATTTATACCCCACGCTTTAGCGGGTGGTATATAGTGATCATGGTGTCCGTTCGTTCGACCGTCCGTCCGTTCGTCATTCCGTCCACCATAGGGTATATACTTTCACAGAAAGTTCAGTACATATTGCAATTGTAGACCAGCTATTTGAAAATTTGATTTGACACGATTTTTTTGTGATTTTTTTTTTACAACTGGAATCAAATAGGGGGAGCAGGGGTATGTTTTGTGAGCTTTGATCACAGTTATTCTAGTTTAGTTTTATTTTCACATTAATCATAATTAAGTAAGTCTTCCACGGAAGATATGTGTCGCCTTTGTAATAACACAAGAAATATTCTAAATTACGTCAAACAGAAAGTGGGCATGCGAGAGATCCAAAACTCTGTTACACGGTGTATGTCCCTATATTGATACTCCATGCCAAATTCCAGAAGGTTCGGATACATTGTTCCTGAGAAAAATGCGACAGAATCTTTTGTGACGCCGACGCGGACAACGACGCCGACGAAGACGCAAGACGACGGATATTGATCCTAAATGTCGCCACTGTATGAAAGCAGGCGACACACAATAATGATAATGGTCTTAAAATAACCGCTGTAACGGTTATGTCATTATGAAGGCCGATTAAAATTCGCACCAACAGCGATTTGATATTACATTCTTTTTAAAAATGCTCGATATAGCAATTTTATTGACATGATAATATCAAAACACTCGTAAATAATTCCCACAGTCCATCGGAAAGAAGACCCATAGAGTCAACTGGTGTAGTCCGAAATCATCCCACAGTCTAGTGAAACGCATATCTCAATATATTGGCGAAAATAATGTGAATTAAAAGACGAAAATTTACACAGTGACGAAGAAATATGCGACAAAGAATCAGTGACTCAATATATTGGCGAAAATAATGTGAATTAAAAGACGAAAATTTACACAGTGAGGAAGAAATGTGCGACAAAGAATCAGTGACAAAATGTATCGTTTTCATTCAGAAAAAAGGACATATTCGCGAGTTGTTTTTCTTTGTCACACAAGTAAATTACTTTGCGTTAGAAAAATACACGGTTTCTAGCGACAGGTTTCATCAAAACTTTTAGGATGTGTAAAGTATTCATTTGCTAACGTATTTGCAAAATCATAAATGTTTTGGTAGTCTATGAACAACTTACCAAGCCATTAAACATGCCGATTTCAAAGCACATTGTGGTATTTTTCTGTATATCCGCATAAAGCCCACAAAAAACTCGTAAACAAGGATTTTCTGGCGCACAGCTATGTATACTGTGGTTATTAAAAGCATTTTAATTTTCACAGTTGGTGATTTTGGTGTAAAATCGTGTAGTCACAAAATTTCAATGAAAAAATAAGAAATATATATTTAAAGATATGCCTA
Organism: Modiolus philippinarum; assembly: GCA_002080025.1. Taxonomy (NCBI): domain Eukaryota; kingdom Metazoa; phylum Mollusca; class Bivalvia; order Mytilida; family Modiolidae; genus Modiolus; species Modiolus philippinarum. Next base: position 14,038 of record MJUU01072768.1, read on the forward strand.
TTTCTACCATACAATTTGATCATATTTTTATTTTCTCTTTGGGAACTTTTGGAAATTCATATATTTTTGTTTTTTAAATTAAAAAAAAGGTAAATTAACCACACAATTAAATAACAAACGTAGAAAAATTATCAAGCACCCCCACCTTCCCGTGATACCGTAAAGCAAGGTTTTGGAATGAAATGATGATGTTACTTTTTACTGTAACAACGGCAGTAGAATACCATAGGAACAAGGGAAGCGAAGACTACAAAAATCGAAATCCAGAGACATGGCAAAAATGGCAACAGAGAAAAACAAAGACAAAACAAGGACGTGAGACAGCTACAATGCACGGAAATAAAAAGACGACATTAAAAACTAAGGCACTCATAGTATGACCTCCCATGAAAACCGGCAGTGGAATATGTTAGATCAATCATATCAAAATAAAGGTAACACTATTTAACTTTTTGAGGGGGGTGTAGAGTTTTATTATTGAATTTGCCGACAGTTAAACCTAGAGTTTTGACAGCATTTCCAAAATCTGTTTCTGTCAATTTATTATAGATATATCGTCTTAAGGTAGGTTTTTTCTCCCCACCTCTTTAGATAATGTATGGTTGGCCAATAATTATTTGCCGAGTGTTAAACATGTACACATAAAACAGGTGAAGGGGAATGGGTGATGTACCCAATTTCCGTTTTAGAAATCTGAAAATTCCCTTAATCCTGTACATATTGTTCGAAAAATTTGATACCAATAAATCTCACTGAAAATGGCATGTCATGAACATAAAAAATATTGACCTGTAAATATTTTTTTTTCTCCGAATTCGATTTAGGTAATATCAAGTAAATGAAAATTGCATTTGTTCTATCGAATATGATAATAAAAACTAGTAAATAAATGAAGTGAAAATAAAGGAAAATTTACTTTGAAGTTGAGTAAACCATATTCTTTTGCAACCCGCTTTTTCGTAGTTGCATGCGGCAGATTCCGGCGTTTCGTAACTTTGATGAATCTCGCCCCTTGAAATGAATTAGCATGCTATTTGGTCGAGAAAAAATATGAATATCAGCTATTGCACAGCCATCAAAGGGCATTTGATTCCCCGGTTAAAAATGTAGGAATAAATTCACTTTTGTTATGTGTTTTCTTTCTATGTTATTTGGAATTATTTGTTTCTTATTAAAACATTAAAAATCTTATGTTGTCGAGCGTATTTTGTGGTCTATGTATAGAATGAATTCGATATAGATAAAATTAAATAAAACACATTTTTTATACTGCAAATGAAAATTTCTTTCATTTTCGTAATGCCGATCCCACTGCCCGGTCCCTACACCTTTTATTATGCGTGTTCGGTAGTAACGGTTGCAAAAAGTAGAGAGATATACATATAAAATGATATGATTTCGTATTTTGTTTACTGAGTATTTTGATTTTTTCCATCAGTATGAAAATGTACCCGAGGAGCGTAACAATCTATAATTCTGGTGGATTATTAACAGAAACACGATCTAAAGATCGGCAAATAAAAATCCAAGAGCAATTTTCCAGAAATATCATAACTTTCACTTAAACCATGGACAAAAATTAAATTTCAAAATCGTATTTATGTCATGTAAAACGACATTACATTATATGTCCAGATATGAACAAATTAAGTCTGCAGGTAATTTTAACTTGTTTTAAGGTGAGAACAAATTACATGTCAATCCAGTGCCCAGTACACAAAACTAAATGTAAACAAGTTTACTATACACGGTGTTTGGTGTGAACATGGCCAAAGATGTATCGTATATAACGGTCGAGCAATTACCTTACAAATCCAAAAGATACCAAAAATGTGGCTGTGTAGGTCAGGCAACTACCGTTTCAAAAAAAAAAAGAACTTTTTTTCTGTTTTTACTGTTTTGCATTTTTTTTCTGTAATTTTCAATATGTTTGAAATTAATGATGCATATTCAATTAATCTGACAAATCCATTTGCAATCTTGTTCAGTTTAAATTTTGAAATACATATTCAGTGTTTGTCACTATTTTTTGTGGTTGTCGATTCGTTTGCCTTTTAGTTATTAACATAGAAGGGTCTACAACAACACGACTTCAATCGTTCCATCTGCGATGCCGCCTGTTTTACGATAGCTCGCTAATTGATCATGTTAATTGGAACTCGGCATGTAATCGGTTGGAAAATTATAATTTTCGGTAGTTATCGTATAAAGGAGTAGAGCCACAAAGGACCAAAAATGGCCCATGATTTTAACCAAAATTTAATTGTCACATATTAATGTTTATAGGTCACCATTTCCTTTCATATGTATCGAACGTTTCGTATGTGTTTCGTACTCGCATTTCGATGACGTCATAATGGGTTATGACGTTTGCCATTTACGCAAGTATGGAGATTTTGAGAAAAATCGGTATATTTCCAACAAATTTTCACAAATTTCAGTTTGGCCTCACCCGTCGACCAAAATATTTTTATCTTCAATGAATGGAAAAACAATAATAAAGGTAAATTCCAATGAGTATATTTTGGTCGAAGGCTGCGGCCACTTCGAAAATTTAACTTTTTGCAACTTCCATGAACGGCAGAACACACAAGAAAGTAACTTTTGAAAATTGTATTAGTCGTTTAACCGAAAACTCCAGATCAATAGCATCTAAAAAGATGTGTATATTTCTTCAAAATACGAAGTGTCAAATTATTGAACGAAACCCCATGGCATGTCTAAAATGCGTTTTTTAAAGAAATCTATCTGCGTTTTTATGTATACCCCTGCCCTAAGGTAGGAGTGTAATGAATTACACTTGTCTCCTGTTTTCATTTTTCCTGTTTACCAACGTAGTGCATTTTCTAATAATGTATATGGTAAAATGGAACCATTTGTCACGCATTTCTATGTAATTATATATCACAGCTACTTTATTTTAGTGTAGCTATATAACACTATATGTATACACTTGTGTACATAGTATACTTTCCATTGACTGTGTGTTTAACAAATTAAATTTGGTTATGCGATATGGGAACGAACCGAGCTTATGTATGCAGAAATTCCGAGACTGGATTAATAAAATATAGATTACATATTTAAAGGCAAATGGAATCTAACATTTACTAATACAAAATACAAAAAATGTATGTGGTCTATTACGGGCGAAAGAATGCACAACTTGCATAAGTTCCAGTTAGTTATAATTGTCAGTTACCGGCTCAGAGTAGAATTGGAATATAAGGAATGTCTAGAAAAAAATCTGTATCTTTTTAGGCGTTTGCCCTAACCACTGCTGGATAGACTGAAACAACACAACTGTCTAAAAACCTTAATGATATAATGCCAAAAATTGTTAACTTCGAAGTAAATGAAATGCCGTATTAAATATGCCTTTCGCAGTTTTAATTTTCACACTTCAAAAAAAAAACACACCACATGATAATGTTTTTAAGTGCATCATTTTCAATTCGTGCATTCTCGTCTTGATGTTTCTACAAATCCGCTAGACCGATTCTGAAGATACTTGGTCATTACTGGTTTCTAACGGATATACTGTCGACAGCTAAAAAATCAAGAAACATAGAAATAGTGGGTACGATACTGGTTTTGTCACGCGACAGTATAATTTCCAGTTGGAGCCAAAACCACGAGCATTTTCCGACTACCAATTTCTAGTATATTTTATCTCTCTTTTTTGTCTCAAGTTTGTTGTCATTCTGTTAATCATCGTCCAAGTTCTTTGGGTTTTATACTTTATTTCCATTCTCATCAATTTCAAGAAAAGTAAGGGACATGGTTTGGTATAAATTTTATCTCCGCCATGCGGATTTTAAGCCGTATTTCAAATTGATGCAACATGACAAAATGTCTATTATAATGTATCATTTGTTTATCGATTTCAAACAATTCTTTGTCGTGTAGTTTTAATTTGTAAAGATGGTTTTTATTATAAATCTATGCGTTCACTAGTGTCAGACATAGAATCAATTGATGAGGCCTTGTTCAGATTAAGCAATGTCAATTATAAATCTAAGATACCCAAATCAAACCAATGTACAATGTAGATGCACTGTATTACTGTCACAGGATTAGAGACTATAAAATACATCTAGAAGACCTAAATTCTGATTTAAGCATACCTTCAACTATAAACCAGCTCCTACAAAAACCGTGTATCCATAACTTTACGAATTCAAGCCAGATTTTCACAATTTTCATGCAGAATTCAAAATTCGATATTATTATGGTTTTCATGTACAAATTCAAATGTAGCCAAAATGTAGAGGAAAAACTTAATGTATAATAGTTGATGACAATTGTAACTGTTTCCCAATAATAATGGAAACTGGTAATGACGATATATATAGCAACAGTCAATTGTGAAGTTCATTGTTCAACTTTTAATGTACTGCGAAAATTGGTAAATCCCGTACTCAAATATTTTTCTGTTCTTTGAAACTAATTTACTTCGGCTAATAATGTAATTTTGACATATTTTTGTTAATGATCATGGGGTTTACAGCTGGACAGTACTGTCATTCCAAATGAAGCTAGTAACTTCCGTAGCACATATTAATGTAATGTACAAGTTTTGACACTACCTACAACAAATTTTCAAAAACTAAATTTTTGTGTTTATCCCAAGTTTAGTTTAATAATAGTTTATTGCATTGAAATACAATAGGATTTGGTATCAGTCATACCGATTGAAATATACCTTTCTTTACTGCAGAAATTTATTAAAGCATGGTAGATATACACATACAAAACGCAACTTTTAACATTAGAATATCTGAAATAAGTATACGTTTATGAAAACTAGAAACATAGGTAATCAACGATTACAGAGTTCGCCTCGTTATGGCACTTTGTCACAGTAAGAAAATCTTGACTGGATGTTGACATCGCATTTGTATGCCTAAGCAAGGTTACATGATCCTAGCATGTATAGTGACTGAGATCTGAACTTGCCTGAAAACTTGGACATAAATCACTCATGCGTAAAACATAAGTCAAAGTGACTTACTTTTGCGTGGATGCTGATGTACCATCAGGGATGCATGCCTATGCAAGGTTACATGATCCTAACATGCAAAGTGACTGAGATATGAACTTGTCCAAAAACTTGGATGTAAATCAATCAAGCAGAAAATATAGGTCAAAGTGACCTAATTTTGTCTGGATGCTGATACACCATCAGAGTTGCATGCATATGGAAGATTACATGATCCTACCATGTATAGTGACTGAGATCTGAACTCGTCCGAAAACTTAAATGTAAATCAATCAAGCATAAAATATAGGTCAAAGTGAGATAATTTTGCCTGGATGCTGACCTTCCATCAGAGATGCATGCATATGCAGGGTTACATGATCCTACCATGTATAGTGACTGAGATCTGAACTCGGACGTAAACTTGAATGTTAGTCGTTCAAGCGAAAAATATAGGTCAAAGTGACCT
>MJUU01072768.1:19983-38554 GCA_002080025.1 Modiolus philippinarum
ACATGAAAAGATTTCTTTGTCTTTTGAAAGTACGCATGTCTCCTGAAAAATTCAATTCGTTTTATCATTTCTAATTTTGGCATAATGTTCACATTTTTGAATTTGAAAAAAAGCTGCTATCTAAGATCACCACAGGGGGAATCTGGGTAGTGGTAGTTTGAAATATAGATGGTTGCCATGGAGTTTTCAGAGCACTACTTTGATGTCTTCATCTGGTGTGAAGTATATTTAGTTTTCTGTCATCCTCGGTATAATAATTTTGTGCTGAAACCAAAATTGATTTAAAGTTTTGCTTTAGCAACGAAAGTAAACCATACCTTCAGCTTTCATGGCTTAAGTTATTCCAAAGGTTTAAAGGTTTACAATAGACGGCATGAAGGATTTTTCGGTAACTGTTAGTCTGCATATTGCTATGACATAATTATCATTATTTCTGAGCGTGTATTGGTTTACAGAGAACTATTGACCAATGGGTAGCCAAACTTAGCGATGAAAAGAGATTGGCACGAGAAAGGTTCTCATAAGATTAAAACATAATTTAAACAAAAACTATATAAAAATATATACGGAAATCTCTGAGAATAATATACTGAAAAACTCTAAACCATATTTCCAAACGTTTCGGCCACTGAAGAAGGCTGTAATAAAAGCCGAAACGTTTGGAAATATGGTTTAGAGTTTTTCATTAAATATATATATATATATATATATATATTGCATTTTTTCAAATAAAATAGGTTTTTCGTAATTTATAAACATTTTACCCATTTTTAGTCAATCAGCATGCATGTTTTGCGAGAAAATATTTATGAAATATCATCTTTAATAAGCATCCTATACCTTTTTGGGTAATAAAATAGCAGTTACTATGGCAACGAGAGAACCAATGACACAAAGATTTGTCATTTATGTTCAAAACAATTGAAATGCATTGTATGTAGCAATATATTCGATGTATGTAGTTTTATAACAGTTATATTAAATGGAAAGAAGAGAATTCAAGGTGTAGATGCAAACTAAAAAAGTCGTTGCCATGGCAACAGAGTATGTTCATTTTGGAGATTGGGGTAATTTTTGCGCAAATAATAGTGTCCTCTATAAAAACACAAATACTGACAAGATCTGACATTAGGCCGAGTTTGGCCCTTCGTGGCTTTACTCCTTTGCGGAAACTGTCGAATTGATTTTAAATGGCCATAAATGATAATTTAAACAAAAGAGAAAATTTTATCAAAATTGTTTTGTTATATACAGTCCCTGAATCAGTCAACATTCCATTTTGACTGATCGTTGACTGGTGAGTGATCGCTGAATGATCGCTGAATCATGACTTTTGACGGCTGACGGATAGTAAAATTAACTGATGACTAATGAATGATGCGACTCTTGACTCTTGAATCATGACGGATGACGAATAGAAAGAAATCTAATTAATTATGCACGGATGATCGGTGACGGATGACTGATACAGGTAAATTGAAAAATTACCGGCGAAACGAATCTCACCGAGCGTTGATTTATTATTCCTAGTAAGATCGAAAGATTTAAAAAATACTTAAGAATCTTCATTTTAGTCAAATAGAGGAAATGGGGTAAATGTCAAGGAGACAACATCCCATATTCAGGTTAAAACGACCCAAAACAAAGCATGTATACCGGTCAGTGCAAAAATTTCTCTTTACACATTATTTGTTTAAAATTCCATAAATATGAAAAATTGGAATAAAAAATTACTTATGAATCTTCATTTTAGTCAATACTAGACTCCAGTCAGTGCGAAACTTTCCTTTTACATATTATTTTGCTAAAAATTCCATGAAAATGTAAAAATGTGATAAAAAAAATACTGATAAATTTTCATTTTAGTCATTAAACATATACCAGTCAGTGCAAAACTTCCGTTTTACACATTATTTTGTTCCAATTCAATGAAAATGAAATCACTGATGAATCTTCATTTTAGTCATTACATATACACCGGTCAGTGCAAAACTTTCCTGTTACACATTATTTTGTTCAAAATTCCATGAAAATGAAAAATGTAATCAAAAATTACTGATAAATCTTCATTTTAGTCATTAAATATGTACCGGTCAGTGCAAAACTTTGCTTTTACACTTTATTTTGCTCAAAATTCCATGAAAATGAAAAAATGTGATAAAAAAATTACTGATGAATCTTCATTTTAATCATAAAATATATACCGGTCAGTGCGAAACTTTCCTTTTACACATTATTTTGCTCAAAATTCCATGAAAATGAAAAAATGTGATAAAAAAATTACTGATAAATCTTCATTTTAGTCATTAAATATATACCGGTCAGTGCGAAACTTTCCTTTTACACTTTATTTGTTCAAAATTCCATGAAAATGAAAAAATGTGATAAAAAAATACTGATAAATCTTCATTTTAATCATAAAATATATACCGGTCAGTGCAAAACTTTCCTTTTACACATTATTTTGTTAAAAATTCCATGAAAATGAAAAAATGTGATAAAAAAATTACTGATAAATCTTCATTTTAGTCATTACATAGACACCGGTCAGTGCAAAACTTTCTTTTTACAAATCTTTTTGTTAAAATTCCATGAAAATGGAAAAATGTGATAAAAAATTACTCATGAATCTTCATTTTAGTCAATACATAGACATCGGTTAGTGCAAAACTTTCCTTTTACACATTATTTTGCTAAAAATTCCATGAAAATGAAAAATTTGATAAAAAATTACTGATAAATCTTCATTTTAGTCATTAAATATATACTGGTCAGTGCAAAACTTTCCTTTTACACATTATTTTGTTCAAAATTCCATGAAAATGAAAAAAGGTGATAAAAAAATTACTGATAAATGTTCATTTTAGTCATTAAATATATACCGGTCAGTGCAAAACTTTCCCTTTTCACATTATTATGTTCAAAAATTCCATGAAAATGAAAAAATGGGATGAAAAAATACTTATGAATCTTCATTTTAGTCATTACATTGACAACGGTTAGTGTGAAACTTTACTTTTACACATTATTTTGCTAAAAATTCCATGAAAATGAAAAAAATGTGATAAAAAAATTACTGATAAATCTTCATTTTAGTCATTAAATATATACCGGTCAGTGCAAAACTTTCCTTTTACACATTATTTTGTTCAAAATTCCATGAAAATGAAAAAATGGGATAAAAAATTACTCATGAATCTTCATTTTAGTAAAAAATTACTTATGAATCTTCATTTTAGTCATTACATAGACACCGATCATTGCTTAACTTTCCCTTTACACATTATTGTGTGAAAAATTTCATAAAAATGAAAAAAAAAATGTGTTAAAAGTTACTAATAGATCTTCCAAATATTCATTTCATTTCCCGTTTAATGTGTCAATAAATTTATAGATAAAAATTCACAGATTTTTTTATTGAAATAGAATTTCAAAGTATAATTAAGAAAAACTGATTAATTTTTATTCTATGTTCCATATTTTTTTTCTTTTTCTCTCGGCATTCGCACGCCGATGTATTATCACTACAAAAACAATAGCATTCCTATATTTTAATTAACCTGAACTGAAATAAAAAATGACGGGTGACGGATGACTAATGCAATCTGATTGGCTGAAGGCTGATCAGTGACGGATGACGGATGACGAGTACAAACAACCTGTGGTTTAGGAACGATGACTCCTGACGGATGAATGCTGACTGATGAATGATCTGACGGATGCCTTTTGAATCATGACTGATCGGTGACGGATCGATGACTAGTGACGGATCGCAAAAATGGGAATGTTGACTGGTCCAGGGACTGTAGATCAAAATGTCATATCAGAGTGCACACAAGAGAAACGTCGACGTCATTTATAATATAACATAATCGTGATTGCAAAATACATCATTTTGACTAATATATTTAATATATTTTGTTATATTAGTCACAGATAAAAGTAATAATCGGGAAAATCGGAAATCTGAAAATTGAAACAGTTAAACTTTTCAATATTGTCTCCGACTGAAATTATAAAAAGTTTGGTTAAAAAAAACTTTCAACATTGAATGGACGTCGTTTGCAGGAAAATTAGTGCAATATGACGAATGTGGTCACGCACTATAAAATTCTGACATAAAATTTAACTACCACAAACCCGAGTACTAGCATTTCTATCCTTTTTCTTTAAAAAAAGCCACTGAATATTCTAATACTGGAAATCGTATTCATCCACTTCTTGACTTTGTTTTTGAAACAGGACACAAAAGTAGCGTGAAAATTTAAAGCTGGTACATTGTAACTCCATTATGTCCCAGTTTATAGAGATGAGTAAAACCAAAAAAAAAAATAAATAAATGAAATAAAATGGGTTTTTTTATTAAACAATGCTTTTTTTATTAAAAATAATTTCCAAAACCAATAGTTACAGTGAAATCTGGGACGAATATTGTCCAACGATAAATCTATAAGCTGAATACTTTTGATACTGTATGGTAAAACCAAATAAATGAAGATTGAAAAAATTAAAAGTGATAAGTTTTGAAAAAAATAAAATAAAACAGAAATTAGAAGTGATAAACTTGTGTATAATAAATTGGATATTATTTAAAATAGGGGATATCTAACGGCACGGCATGCACATGTCTTACAATCAGCATATCGATAAAATTGTCAAATTTCAAACACAGAATAATATCCGGCAAATACCTCATAAACATTGGGTGAATCTGCATTTCAAGTTCATTTATAAGCTAGATAATTTTCAAAATCCGCCCTCGTCTGGAACATACATAATTTTTGGTTTAAACTGAACTGCATCAATTGTTAAAACGACCAACCGGTCAATTTAAAATGTTATAATTCACGTAAATCTGGACCGATTTCGAAGATATTTACACCATTCGATTTCTAACAACCAATGGAAAGTACCTGTAACAACAACGACACCTGTGAAATGCAGCGCTAGGTTCCCCGTTGTGTACTTTACCTATTAGAAAAGGTAAAAATCACGTGATTTACTTGATAACAAAGTTAGCCACCACAATTGCGGCTCTGCGGGTAATAAATTAGTGCTCATTTTTTGTTGTAGCTCCGTCGAATTCTATAATTATACCTCCATGGTTTAAGATATCTTTATCTAAATGTTATGAATTAACTAAGATGTGATAAAATGCTTGATGAAACTTTTTTTTATATTTCACAGCTGATCTAAATATCATTAAAATATATTTTAAGACTTGCTTTTTATATTTCAGGGACAACAAAACCTTGGTCAGGATGGACAGGTAGTATTTTTTTCTTTCATAGTACAAATTAGAAATTAAAACGACATATATCTTTTCGAAGACCCATTTTTAGCTCACCTGACCCAAAAGGGGCAGTGTGAGCTATTGTCATCACTTGGTGTCCACCCTCCGTCCGTCCGTTGTCTGTTTATTTTTCGCATTTTCATCTTCTCCTCTGAAACCATTGAAACAAATTCAGCCAAACGTTACAGGAATGATGTACTATAGGTCATTTACAAAGATTGCTCATTTCGTTCCGATCCGATAAAAAACATGGCCGCCAGCGCTGAACTTAGGTTTAACATTTGAGCCTATGGGAAAATCACATTTTCATCTTCTCTTAAACTGCTGTAGCCAATTGAACCAAAACTTTACAGGAATTCCTTTACAAAGATTGTTCATTTCTTACCGATCCGATAAAAAACATGGCAGCCAGCACTGAACATAGTTTTACATTTTACCCTATGGGAAAATCATATCTTCATCTTCTACTCTGAAACCGCTAAAGCAAATTCAACCAAACTTTAAAGGAATGATGTACTGAAGATTCTGTATAAAGATTGCTTATTTTTTGCCGATCCGATGAAAAACATGGCCGCCAGTACTGAACATAGTCTAACATTGGACCCTATGGGAAAATCACATTTTCATCGTCTCCACTTAAACCTCTGAAGCAAATTCAACCAAACGTTACAGGAATGATGTACTAAAGGTCCTTTACATATATCGCTCATTTTGTTCTGATTTGACAAAAAAATGGCCACCAGCACGGAACATAGTCTAATGTTGGATCCTTTTAGAAAATTACATTTTCATCTCCTCCTCTGAAATGGCTGAAGCAAATTCAACCTCACTAAATAGGAATGATGTACTAATGGTCTTGTACAAAGACTGCTCATTTCGTTCTGATCCGATAAAAAAAACATGGCCGCCACCACGGAACATAGTTTAACATTAGACGCTTTGGGAAAATCACATTTTCATCTTCTCTGAAACCGATGAACCAAACTTTACAGGAATGGTGTACTAAAGTTCTTTCAAAAGATAATGGAGCATGGAGCTTAGTTAAAAATTGGACCCTATAGGAAAATCACATTTTCATCTAAAGTAAATTCAGCCAAACTTTACAATGATTGCTCATTTCGTTTTATCCGATAAAAAACATGGCCGACAGCATGGAACATAGTTAACATTGGACCCTATGGAAAAATCACATTTTAATCTTCTCCTCTTAGACGACTGAAGAAAATTCAACCAAACTTTACAGGAGTGATGAACTAAAGGTTTTTTTTACAAAAATTGTTCATTTTGTTCCGACCCAATAAAAAACATCGCCGCCAGGACGGAGCATAGTTTAATATCTGACCCTAAGGGAAAATCACATTCTAATCTACTCCTTTGAAACCGCCGAAACAGATTTAATTTAACTTTACAAGAATGATGTACTAATGATCCTTTACAAAGATTGCTCATTTTGTTCTGATTTGACACAAAAAAAAATGGCGGCTACTTCAGAACGTAGGTTTTACATTGGACTTTATGGGAAAATACACATTTCATCACCTCTCAAACTATTGAAGCAAGTAAACTGTATTAGAATGATGCATAGTTATTCCTTTGCGAAGGTTACTCATTTCAATAGAACAAAAAACACAGGTAATGGAGAATATAGCTAAAAATTAGACCCCATTGTTTAAAAACATCATTTTTTGGTCAAGCATGGCATATAGGTATTTTGTCAGGTGAGCAATACAGGCTCAGTCTTTGAGCCTCTAGTTCTATTTAGATCATTTTGATTATTTGTTGTCTATCAGCTTTTACACACTTTGGTTCATGGATTTCCAAATGTTTTGGTTTGAACTGCACTGTCGAAATGCGAAATGCAGAAAATAAATTAACAGCAACTTCTGTATTTTGTTATTTTGTATATTGCAACTGAGTTTGGCATTTGCAAAGCTGATCTTCTGAAGCGTTGTAACGATTGAGGCATATATTGAAATTAACATGTATACAACTATGCATGATCTTCGTATCTTTTCCTTTTATTACCGACAAACCTTAACGAATTTTTATCATCAATATTTATAATTGTACGTGATGTCAAATACTTTAATTTATCAAAATATTAAGGTGATTTTACTTACAAAAATCACATTAAACGATAGTTGACTATGTTTATACCATGCTTTTATGTTGACATATTGCGATTACTAATTCTTTATATCAATTACCCTCCTTTGCAGTGGTTACAGTGCAATTATCACATGAGCAATTATCTTACAAATGATAAAAAATATGACTGTGTAGGTCAGCCAACTACTGTTTAATGGAACTGAACCTTTTTTCGTTATATTTGAAATTAATGATGCATTTTCAATAGATATAACAGATGCATTCTAATATGACTCTCTTCTTTGGCTTTGGAACAATATTTCTGGAATATATACATGCGTATATCTTTTACAAAAGGACATTGAATTTCGTAATGTACAGTTCCACGTTTTATTCACTCGATATTCATGTGTAAATAAAGTTTTAAATAATGAATCACACAAAAGCTGCATCAAATAATGGCAATAATAGAAATTTACAACAGTTACTGAATTTAAGACTCGGAACTGAAATTGACATAACCGTAACCTAGCAACGAATGTGTTGTTATGAAATCTTATCTATGTTGCATATCATGCTCTACAATTTAGATATAAAAATTTGAATTCTCGTTGATAGAATTTTTAATATGAGTTTTATTCCTTTTCTTTCTTTTTTTGGCTTCAAATATAACATATAAATCAGAAATACAACCAGCTCACATTTATACCCGCTTCGATTTTAAATATCAGTATTTTATATTTTTGCAATAGATTATTTGTATTAATTCGTAAGCTTATGAGCAACATGTTTTAATAAAAAAAAATTTAAAAAACGAATATAGATTTCTCTATGTCCATTTATGTGTGTTTGCGTGCAGTTTTCCGACATATTTTAACTCTAGTGTCACACCCAATATTGCCCTCTAAGAGCCGCTTCGAATGTTCAAAATGCTTGTTAGATATATTACAATCGAAATAGATTATTGCATTTGGGCTCTATGCGAATTAGAACATGGTCAGACCTTATATTGGTCTTCATTTTATACCTCGCTGTCGCTCGGTATAAAATATTGACAAATATAAGGTCTGCCCATGTTCTAATTCGCATAGAGCCCGCTTGCAATAATCTATTTCTTAATTTGTACGGTAGTTTAGTATCAATTTTGAAATGCATTGTCAGTCCAATAAGACATTTCTTGTGTTTGTCACTTATTATTGTAGTTGTCGTTTCAATTGCCTCTTGCTTTAAGGCCATACAAAATTAATAAATTAGTTCTCAGGCCATTTTTCATTGAAACAAATGAGGGAGGGAGGTGATTTTTTTATCCTTTTATTTTCTAAAAAAATAGATGAAGCAGCTTTTTACATTATAAAAACCACCAAAAATGTAGTGCGGGAGGTGATTTTTAATTATTATTTTATTGACATGACAAAAAATAGGGGGCTTTTTCAAGCCTCCAACTAGATGAGGGAGGGCTCGAGAACCAACATTTTTTTTCATGGCCTAAGGTGTCGTTATATCCAAATAATATGATTTAACTAACATGTGAAAAAATGCTTGCTAAAACATGCAGCTTTAAGTTTTAAAATATTTCACTGCTGATCTTAATATTGTTAAAATATATTTTTAAGGCTTACTTTTTATATTTCAGGAACAACAAAACCTTGGTCAGGATGGACAGGTATATTTTGTTTCTTTCGTAGTACTGGAAATCGAAACGACAAATATCTGTCTGAAAACAATTTGTGTATATTGCAACGGTGTTTGCAGGGTTCTAAAAAGGCGTTTTTAGCAGGCTCCCCGACCAGCTTTATTTTAATGCTGACCTGTCGTCAAATTTGGAAAACCTCGGCAAAATCAAAATTTTACTTCTTCTTATCTATATGATGCCCAATATTTGCCAATGATTAAATAATCACAGGTAATTAATAAAGCATCAGATCAAAGCCTCCAGCAACATCGTTTTAATTATTTCCGGTTGTCGTAAGCTACTTAGCTTTTGCATGTTCTCAATGTAGTGTTGCATGTCACTCAAATTGTATTGGTCAAATTGCTCATTGGAAATATGTCCTCGATAATATCACATTATTTAACTGTAGCTCAGTGGGCCCTTGACTTTAGAAGCATATATATATGTGTCTGAAAATCAGCCCAACATTGTTAGATCTGCACATTGGTAATTCCCTCTTATGGATTCGAACCATCACTGTTGTGACATCTATGGCAACACCGCCTACGATACGTCCAGCGCCCTAGACCACGCGGCTACCTAGGATATATATATAGCCTAGGTAGCCGCGTGGTCTATATATGAAATAAGTCCTGATATTCTCAAGAGACCATTCTAGCCTGGTAAAAACAGCAAATGGATCAAAAACGCAATTGTAATGATTTAAACGCCCTCTTGTAATGTAATGAAAATAAAAAGTTAAGAACCATTTGTATGCTATTATGATATTTTTCGAAAAGTATATGCATAATAGTTTTACAACTTTGAAGACTGGATTTTGCAGAATAACATTGCAAATTCAAAATCATAGTATATCAATTTGATAAAAGTTGAAAATACTAGTATATTATGTTAACTTCGCCTGTAGTCTTGTTGAAAATTTACATTAGTCATGCTACAATATGGTAGGCTTCGTTATAATTTTCAGTTCTGTAAACTAAATGTAATAATAAAGTGGAATATCAATTTCAAAATTAAGAAAAATGTTTTATGTGGATGGCCATTTTGACAACATAGTTCTCTTCAATTCTTATTAATCAAATACAGACAAATAACCAAACGTAACCGTTCGTCCTTGATACTAACGAGTAAAGTATAAGCAAATGACCAATGTTTTACTATAGAAATCATAGTTATAAAACAAGGTAAAATTCCTCAGGAATATAAATCGCTGCTTTATTTCAGCATCAGACTGACCTTTTTCAATAAGGTTTTGGGTCATCCTTCTTGCTAATCCGTCGTAATATTGTTATGGTATTTCTATCGATGTCTAACTTTGGAAATGACTTTGGGATAAAAAAAAAATTCAACTGATATTATAAAGGATCGTCAAAACGTTCAATATATGTCAGAAGAACCTTATAGATGCGTTCGGTAGTCATCAAATATGCCGCTGAAAGATTTTTGAAGCGTTGCCATACTCTGTTTCACGTTTTCTTTAGCGTTGCAGACGAGTTAGAGAAACGTGCTGCGTGCGTATGTGGACGGCCATTGTGACAACATAGTTCTTTTCAATTCATATAAATCAAATACAGACAAATAACCAAACGTAACCGTTTGTCCTTGAAACTAACGAGTACAGTAAAAGCCAATTGCAAATGTTTTTCTATAGAAATCATAGTTAAAAAACAAGGAAAAATTCCTCTGGAATTTAAATCGCTTCTTTATTTCAGCATCAGACTGGCCTTTTTTCAATAATGTTTTGTCGACCTATCCTTCCTACAAATCCGTCGTAATATTTATAATGGCATTTCTATCGATGTCTTCCTTTGGAAATGACATTTGGATAAAAAAAATCAAACGTGGAAACGTGTCCCGTGCGTTATAGATCGTAAGTCTTAGTGCCTCCAACGAGAGAATTTCTTCAATTTCGTCAGTGTGTGTACAAGTTCTGATAATAATTTACGAAAGCCGGCACATTTTGGCTAGAACGTTGCAGTATGACTTTCTCTTTACCTTAAGGTATCGTTTCTTTGTGGGAGATATGGATTTATTCAGATAGAAATATATTTTTCAGACTTATTTTTGTTATTTCAGGAACAACTAAACCTTGGTCAGGATGGACAGGTATAACTTTATCTTTCGTAGAATAAACTGGATAACGATAAACACCAGTCCAAGAACCCATTTGGTTTATTGCAACTAAGTTCGTCATTTGTAGAGCTAATGATCTGAAAAGAGGCAGATATTGAAATTAGCATGTATACAACTGTGAATGATCATATTATCTTTTTATACCGACCATTCCGGGAGAAGCCTGAGCGAATTTTTCTTATGAATTATTATTATTGTCTGGGATGTCATTCTTTTTATTTATACCAAAACCTATAGGTTTGGCTACATACAAACATCACATAAACGATACGTGTCTATGTGTATACTAGAATGCTCCATTGATCTACTAGTATAGTCATTACTAAAAAACATTCAAACAATTAATCCCGTGCCAGTGGTTAAAGTGATGCATCGTTTATAACACTTGAGTAATTGCCTTGTAAATCCGAGAAAAGCGGTGATTGTGTAGGTCAAGCAACTTCCATTTAAAAGAAATAAACCTTTTTTCTTTTTTTATTGTTTTGCAATTTTCTGTAATTTTCGTTATATTTGCAATCAATAATGCCGATTTAATAAATATTGCAAATACATTTACAATTACTTCAGTTTGAATTTTGAAACGCATTGTCAGTTCAAAAAAGACTTTTTGGTGTTTGTCACTAACTATTGCGGTTATCGTTTCGTAATTTGTTCTCTATCAACTTTTAACACATTTCGGTGTATGGCTTTACAAATGTTTTAATTTTATCTGCAGTGAAGAGACATAGCTTGTCTAAGTGTGCCCGTGTGTGAGAATATTTTCGCACACACTGGTGTACGTTTCATGAGCTATTTGTACGTTCCGCAGAAGTTACCGTCACGTATACAGAAGTCGGTGTGCGTTGTTGAATGCTATGTTTGTGAGAAAATTTACAACATGCTCAAAATTTCTCAACGTTCGGCAACGTGTTGTTGATAAGTTATGCACATGTTAGGCGATTGCCAGAGGTACAGTTTACTTTATACACATATTGTGTACAATATTTAGTAGAACGAATTTTAAAACGTGTGAAGAACGCAAACCGAGCGTTCTTGAACTAACGAAAAAAGTATAAAGTATTATTAAATGTTTATTATCATTACGGTTTCTTATTATTATTTTACTTCCAATAATTTTGTCCAGAGGCTTTTCTCAGATATGGCTTGATACTTTGCACAAAGTTGAATCGCCATGTGAAGTTACGCATGACGGTGAAAAAATTTCAAAATGGCCACTATTTCCAAGATGGCCGCCATTTTACGTTAAAAAATTGAGGATTCAATATCTCAGGAACTGCTTTGCAGAATTTCTTCATTATTTGCATAAATGTTCAACAAGATGAGACAAAGGAATTTACGCAGAGAATTTTTTCAAAATGGCCGCCATTTCCAAGATGGCTGCCAAAAATACGTAAAAATTTCAACTTTGTCCGATTTCAACGAAAATTTATTTTTAGGTAGATTTTGACGCTGCGAACAAGATGGAAGCATCGGCTTGGCTGCCAGGGGCGACATCAGCTATTGCTTGCAATTGCAAATCTAGTTTATTTTCTGCATATGCGCATTTATGCGCAACTTATGTCTCATCAGCGCAGATCAAAACTAAAACATATGGAAGTACATATACCAGAAAGATGTTACAGCTGATAGACAACAAATAACCAAAATGATCTAAATAATAAAGCGGAAATTCAGCTGAGGAAAGTTATAAATTGCCTTGTAAGAAAAGAGGTGGTAAAGATGCACTAGAACGCTGCGCGAAGGAATATTTGCCACCCCTTTTAACACTTTTATTCAATTAATTACTCTGACACACACTTAAATTTACTTTAAGCCCTTCAAAATTAGATAAATACAAGAATGTAAACGTCAAATAGACAATATGCGTTTTCCCCGGAGCTTGCGTTTAGAAATCACCGTACGAGTTTTCAGTACGTACTTTTAGACTGATTCAGCAATCCAATCAACAAAAAGTGTAACAATAAGTTTTATCAACATTTGTTAAAAATGCTATTTAGCAAGTCGGAGAATTCGCCTTGAGATACGACCTAGAAAAAAGGGAGTCCTATATTATGCATGAAATTTCATATTTTATTTCCGAAAATGCGGAGAGGTCCAATATTCTGAACCCTTCTGGACCTTTTGGATGGGGACGGACAGGGTAAAATGAGACCTGGGAGAGGAGCAAGGAGCGGGTAAAGGGAACGAAAATAAAAACAGAGGGAGACCGAGAGATATGAGAGAGAAGAAAGGAGGCCAGAGAAAGGACCAAGGAGTTTAAAAAGAACAAAGTGGACTGGAGAAAGACTCATTCTATTTTCGTTTGTTTTGAAATCGAGAGATTTCAGTTCGGAACCCAAACTGTCGAAATCCTTATTGAATTTATTGTCTACTAAAGTAGATCCGTTTTATGTCCCGGTTGTCTGACTTGTAGATGTTCTAGCAGGACTGGAGCAAAAAAATTAATCTATGACAACGTTTGCGTAAGTTGATAATATGGGGCCAGGTTTTTGCTGTAGTTTTCATCAATTTCTGCAATGGAACATGAATCAAAGGGGAGTATTTACTAGCTGATATTTTTGATAATGCCTTCGCGATTTCACGCCGTTAAAATCACCAAATCTCGACTGATTATTCAAAATCACTATACCGCTTTATTTTTTGTAAATTTAAAATTTTGAACATTCAAATTTGATAGTTTTCTGGTATAGAGTGTGTAAATCTTCAATTCTGATTCATGTATATGAAAGTATAAAAGAATGTTACTTTATTTGTAAATTAATTATCTCATGGATCAAGCAAATTAAACATATTATACACAAATATATATAACACAATTGAACAAAAAGCTACAAAACAAACAGTATAAACTGCAATATAGTTAATACTCTTTGCCCGATGTGGACCCTATTTAAATTCTAATGATTGTTTAATAAAGGTGCATACATCCGATAAAAGTGTTATGTCTGTTAAAAGATGAAGTGAAGTCAATCAACAGTAGACATATCTTAAAATTCAAAATGTTCATTTACAATAATTTCAAGAGAATTTCTTCCGTAAGTCTCATCTATTTAACGTTTAAAAATGGGCTTCATCTTCGACATTTTACATATTTGATGCAAGTTTTGTTTTTTCTTCTTACTTTTGTTTGTAACAGCATAGCTTTTTTTTTATTTTTCACAGCTTATCTTTATAGAGTAAAAATATTTTTTAGGCTCACTTTTTATATTTCAGGAACACCAAGGCCTTGGTCAGGATGGTCAGGTAATACTTTTTTCTTAATTGTACCAGGTAGGAATCAAAACGATAAATATCAGTCCGAAGAGCCATGTTTTGGTGGCAACAGCGATTGGAATTTCTAATGAACTGAAAGGATGTAAAGAATAGGGGAAAATGTTAAAATTAACTGTTTATGACCATCTCTTCTATATTTTATTACCGAAGAAACCGGGATAAATCTTAACGACACGAATATTTATCATAGATAATTAATATTGTATGTGACGAGTTCTTTTTTTTATATATCAAAGCATCTTAGGTTTCTTCAAACAGCCATCACATAAACACTAGCAGATGACAGGCTACTGGAATTAAACTAGCAATCATTTTGTCGATAAAACATTTATATACTTTCATAAGAATGACATCCACTCAGTTTGATTAAAATGACAATTATTTATCAGTTTCCCTTTTAATAAATACATGTTACTTTTTCATTTTTACTGTATCTAATCCGTTTCGATTATTTACTGTCTGTGATCAGATCGATAGTCACTTATTATAGCGATCACAATTTCACTTTCGTCTTATGAGTCTTGCTATTTGATTAGTTTTTTTTCTTTTTTTACCCCTTGCCCTTTCATGTCATACTTTTCTGCTTGCAAATAAAAATTCTGAATACTGTGGTACCTTGAATAATTTAAATGGGCATTCACAATTATTATTATGTTTTTCCCTTTTAAAAATAGATTTGACATAGCGGTAACAATGTGTTATGTTAGCTGGATAGTTTATACCTAAATAACACACAAAAATGTTTCAGTTATATTGTATAAAATAGTTCTTGTTGCAGACTCTGTGCAATATTGTGCTACAGTTATTGATAAATATTTAATTGATTGGGTTATTTTTGTACTTCAAAGGCAGCAAAAGTGAGTAGTTTTCGTATTTTTCCTATGAATTGTTGCTTACTAAAAAGGGATATTATTTTGCCGTTTGTTTTAATGTATTTTTTTTGCAATTTCTTTGCAACTGAAAGTTTGCGTATATATCTTATATGCCTGAAAGACCTACACATTACATCCGTTCTTAAGTTTTTCTTTTCTTTTCGACTTTACCCTTTTCCGGTAGTTTTGTACTTACTTTCTCATCCCCTTTAAATGTTGATTCCTAACAATACTCTTTTGATATTTTGTTATAGCCCTTCTTTCCCCTTTTTCATTGTCATATGATAGATTCAAATAAAAATGTTATTTCTTCTAATGTGAAATTGTTTTCTGTATATATTATATTATTATATACATACATAAACCTGTTTTTAAACTAACTAACACTCTCCAAGTACTAATAAATTATGCTAATAACTCGTAAATCGATTTCATTGCAGATGTGTGATGCACTGGCGGATCCGAGGAGGGAGTCTAGGGGGTTGAACACCTTTTTTCGAAAAAAATTGTAAATTTTGTGAAAAATTCAGGTAAAACTGATAAAAATTCTGTAAAAATTTACATGAAACCCCCTCTTTTCTGGAACTTAATTTGAAACCCATCTTTCTATTTCGGAAGTTGGATCCGCCTGTGCAGTGTATATATGTTTTTGTGTATCAATTCCGGTTTGTTATTTTAATTTAAACTAACAAAAATAAGAAAATCTATGAAATAGTATTTGCGGGACTCCTTCTTCTCGTTTATTGAATTCGAAACAGTTCTCAGCTTCTGATAGAGAAAACATGTGTTTCCGTCATATTCGGAATTTTGTGAAGCATATTGTGGAATTGCACTTGCATTCGTTTTCCGTCCTCCTTGAATATAAGGTTAAATAAATACTAGTATTGCATTTTACACCGTTTGTATTTGGTGGATATCCGATGTTACAGAAAATTAGTAGCAAATGGTTAAGCTCGTGATAAATCCAGTATATTTAATATATCATATGAAAAATAAAGCAATTATAAAATAAAAGTGATAAAAGGAAATATCTCCAATGGTTGAATGTTACAATTATATGCAACAATCTGCCATGGAACTACACAGGAAAAACACAAATTAGAATCTCCCTATAGTACAATAAACACGCGAATAAACCCAATAAAGGAGTATCAATATATCAATAAATGAGATTATCAAATAACCTTAAATATACAAGACTCTGATTGGATAAATCAGAATGTCACTGTCCGTGTGATGATAACCGCGCAATTTTGCACGTAAGGTTAACATTTCTGTTTAATACTTGAACGTGTACCCATATGATAACACGAGAATAGGTTTTATTGCACGAGGATCACTGTGCAATTGAGCACGTGAGATTAACATCATTTTTTATTACTTCAGTGAGTACCCATATTTAACAACAGGGAAAATACATATTTCTAAAGTACAGACAGTATCAGACTATAGTTCAATAAAAGAAAATCAAATCGTTTTTTTCTGCATATAATTAAACAATAAATCACAATTTACAAACGTGATGATTTTAATTTTCCATTTGTGAACTTTCCCTTTCTTCGCAGCAACATACCTACAGATGAGTGCAGACGCAACGTTCCAAAAAGTACACTTCGCGTTCTCTTAGCTGTCGCGAAGTTCACTTTCTTAGAATAGGTAGCTATTTCATGACAGCTATTTTCGCGTTCACTAGTGATTTTCAGGTGCACTTGAAAGCTGTAGCGATGATCAATACTTAAAACGAGGTTTTCCAAGATCGCATTTTTGCGATAGCTGATGTAATAAAATATATT
The DNA here is from genome assembly GCA_002080025.1 of Modiolus philippinarum. Lineage (NCBI taxonomy): Eukaryota > Metazoa > Mollusca > Bivalvia > Mytilida > Modiolidae > Modiolus > Modiolus philippinarum. Next base: position 37,108 of record MJUU01072768.1, read on the forward strand.
TCCACGTAGTGTTCTGTTTGGATGAGCAAGTGCGACATAAATGTATTTATACCACTTTATTAAAAAAATTAAACATATTTAGTAATATTCCCCCCTCAAAAATTGAAAGTATACGTGTAGAATTGTATGTCTCTGTCCGAGGGTATTTATGTTTCAAAGAAGGGAAACTATTTTACAAATATGTAAAAGAAAGGAAATGGGGTAAATGTCAATATCCCATATCCAGGTTAAAACGACCCAAAGACCTCGTTTTCAATGGTTCACGCTCGGCACCATTTCCCGTTTTCAAGTGAATTTTTTCCCATTAATTTTTACAACGATCCCCTTTCCCTCTCGTAAAAAAGGCAAATCCCACTTCTAGTTTATACCTTGTTTTGTGGTAGATTTTAAAATATACACACTATCAGCTTTTTTTTGTTTTTTGTTTTGTTGTTTTCCTTTTATGTTTTGTTTTTGTTTTTTGTTTTGTTTTGTTTTGTTTTGTTTTGTTTTTGTTTTTGTTTTGTTTTTGTTTTTGTTTTTTTTTTTTTATTTTTTGTTTTTTTTTCTAAATATTTTCCTTTACCATATCCTTTCAAAGAAGTTTTATATCTTGCTATATTGCTTTTCATCAAATTTTACATATAAATGTTTGTAAAGTCAGGTTTTTATTGTACGGCTTAAACTCAATCCTTACAAATTACCAAAATGATTCATTTTTTCTGAATATTTAGCTTAATCATATCCTTTCGAATAAGTTTATATGTTGCTATATTGTTTCTCATCAAGCTTAACATAAATATGTTTGAAAAGTCAGGTTTTTTATTGTGCGATTTAAACGTAATCTTACAAATGACCAAAATAATTCATTTTTCTAAATATTTTACTTTATCATATCCTTTCGAAGAAGTTTTATATGTTGCGATATTGCTTTTTATCCATCTTTACATATATGTTTGAAATGTCAGGTTTTTTATTGTGTTGTTCAAACTCAATCCTCACAAATAACCAAAATAATTCATTTTTCTATATATTTTACTTTATCATATCCTTTCGAAGAAGTTTTATATGTTGCGATATTACTTTTTATCCATCTTTACATATATGTTTGAAATGTCAGGTTTTTGATTGTGTTGTTCAAACTCAATCCTCACAAATAACCAAAATAATTCATTTTTCTATATATTTTACTTTATCATATCCTTTCGAAGAAGTTTTATATGTTGCGATATTGCTTTTCCTCCACCTTTACATATTTGTTTGAAAAGTCAGATTTTTTATTGTGTGGTTTAAACTCAATCCTTTCGAAGTTTTTCTTTATGTTGCTATATTGCTTTTCATCCATCTTAACATAAACACGGTGGATTGATTGATTGATTGAAAATTGTTTAACGTCTACTGAGCAATATTTCAGCTATACCAAGAAGAGAACAAGTTTGTTAATAAATAATCACTTTGGGGTATGGAA
>MJUU01072772.1:3223-66881 GCA_002080025.1 Modiolus philippinarum
AGTTTTTCAGTTATGAAAAGATTCCGTTCATTAAAATCGCAAACGTTATTACATACTCGAGCAAATCGAACAAGTTGAGATATGTAAACACCATATGATGGCGCTAATGGAACATCGCCATCCAGAAATGGATAATTAAGTATGGGAAAAGAAAAATCGTCCCTTTTATCATACATTTTAGTATCTAATTTACCATTCGTTATATCAAAATTGATGTCTAATAACGGACAATGATGATTATTAGAATTGGATTAATTCAAATTAAGTTCTTTAGGGTAGATGTCCTTATAATATGTATTGAAATCGTCATTATTTAAAGTTAAAATATCATCCAAAAATCGGAAAGTGTTGTTAAACTTTTCAATTAAATGCTGTTTAGATGGGTCTTTGCTGATGTTGGTCATAAACTGAGAGTCGTAGCAGTACAAAAAGAGGTCCGCTATAAGTGGTGCACAATTGGTACCCATAGGAATTCCTATGACCTGGCGATAAATACAGTTACCGAAACGAATGAATATATTGTCAAGTAAAAATTCAAGTGCTGAAATCATATCAAAACAAGTCCATTTAGTTGAATTCTTTTGTTTTGTATTACTAAAATATCTTTTAAAGGAACTAGAACATATATATTCACAATCGGATTTAATGCCCATTGAATAAGACGTCTGAATTTTTCCTTTATAAGATTATGTGGTAAGTAGGTATAGAGGGTAGAGAAATCAAAACTTTCAAGGGATTCAAAAGGGGCATTATAAGCATTCAATTTATCGAGAACTTCCAATGAATTTTTTACAGTCCAAAAATGATTGAAATTTATTTCAACAACGACAATGTGTACTTTTAGTTTTCGAGTCCTTATTACTCCAGTAGACTTTCACCGATGAATGCAGTGGCCTTCGAATAGAAGGGGGGTCTTGGGCGGAGTTTCAGGACAAAATGATTCCAGACGAGTGTTTGTCAGTTTTTGTCAATTATTGTCTTAATACTTCAAGATCATGAAAGAATCATGAAGATTTGTTTACCCTTGTGGAATCATTTTTCCCTCAGCCGATGCCATCGGGAAATATGATTCCCTAGGGTAAACAAATTTCCAAATCTCCCACATGCATGGGTAATAAATGTGATCTGGACAAGCCTGGATCCGCTCATTCCTTGAAAACAGAATACAGCGAGTAATTCTAGAGGAAACGATGTCATCACAAGCACCAGTACTATCAGGTGTCCAGCAAGGAACAGTCCTTGACCTTCTATTATTCCTGACCTACATCAATGACATGCCAGAAACATCAAAATCTTCGATCACAAAACTATTTGCAGATGACAGTTTACTCTTTAGGAAAATCAACAGCCAAAAAGACAGTCACCTACTTCAGGCAGACTTAACATCACTGGAAGACTGGGGGAAAAAATGGCAGATGAGCTTCAACGCTAGTAAATGCATTGTCATCCGCATATTGCCAAAAAAACAAAAAGCCTATTCCAACTAGTTACAGACTCCATGGACATACATTAGACAACGTAGAAGCCAGCAAATACCTTGGAGTAACCATCAACAAAGATTTAACATGGGATAGACACATAGACAATATTGTTGGAAAGGGAAACAGAACACTCGGTTTCATTAGGCGAAACTTAAGAGACTGCACAAAGCCAGTAAAAGCGGCAGCCTATACAACAATAGTGAGACCAACATTAGAATACGCCTGTGCAGTATGGTACCCCACAACTCAAAAACAGATCAACAAATTAGAGCAAGTGCAAAAAAGAGCAGCACGATTTGTACATAACAACTACACAGACCGTACACCTGGCTGTGTCACCAACATGACTAAACAACTTGAGTGGGAGAGTTTAGAAGAACGGAGGAAAAAAACTCGACTCTGTATGCTATACAAGATCCAGCATGGCCTAATGGACATCAACAGGTAAGAGTACCTTATACAGAGTGACCGGAGAACAAGAGAACACAGATTCTATCAGGAAAGTACCAACATTGATGTTTTAGGCGTATCATTCTTCCCAAGGACCATCAAAGATTGGAATAAATTGCCAACATCAACAACATCGGCCGACACAGTTGAGGGATTCAGAGCCGCCCTGAAGGCGTGCTCTGAAAGGGAATAAACAACAACCTCATTGTACATAGTTTTAATTGTATGATACAACGATTTTATCTGTAAATAGTATTTGAGGACTAGCTGTGTCGCCCGGCAAACGCCTAGTTTTCGCGGAACCATTTACTTTCGAGTCCCGAATCCGGTTCCTTACCAGGAAGAAGATAAATGTATATTGTTCACACTTTATAAAGAGTGTAACATTAAATAAAACATATATTTGAGCGATTTATTTGTCCAATGGGGGAAATAACACAATTACCGAACAGAATTGTTCAGAGCCGGAATCCAAAGGGCAAAAAGACAAAACAGGTGTAAAACCACCGGACAATTGTCAACAGCTATGGTCCTGACTTGGAAAAGGCAAGTCAGAAGAAATGGTTTGCCTAGCCGGATTTATAGCGCCCGGGGGGGGGGGGCCCACACCTCATCTTCAATTAAATTAGTGTCAGATAGCAACTTAACAGCATTTCCTATTGAAATGTTGTAGACAGTGAAAGAAATGTTCATCCAAATAATAAGTAAAGTACTTAATTTTGAATCGGAGTTCGAACCAAAAATTTAATTTTTTTCGCCAAGGGACTGATTTCTATGAAAGAACTGCTAAATGTTCGTATGAGACAAGGTTTTCTGAAATAAACAGTGAAAGGATATGGAGTAAATGCACATAAGACAAATTTCATGGTAGAACCTAGCAAAGAAACGACGCTTTTTTGTTATTCTTCGTCTTGAAGTCACCATAAGACCTTCAACATTTTGCCCTTACCTCGTAGTAAGTTCAAGACGGCCCTAGCACCGGTCTGAGAGGAATTCTTTGCTAAATGTCGACCAACTCGTCATTAATATCTTTTCTGGTAATTGATGCAAGATCTTCAACAACATATATTACCTTTTCAAAGCGTTCTGAAGCCTTGATTAATAAGGGCGATCACGGAGATAACTATGCCTAACGAAAAAGTCTGCATAATTGGTGCTAGCTTTTGCGTAACTAGTTAACTGTTAAAACAAACACTCCGTAAGCAGGAGATGCTGGAATATTACTGTCCATGTTAGGGAAATTGATATTTTTGAAATGAAAGTCGTCCCTTTGGTTGTAAATTTAAGCACTGAGGTGACCATTTTCGTCAAATGCGAGATCTAAGTCCAAAAAGATGTAGGTTTAGCGGTTCCTGTTGTTTACTTTATTTCTAATTTTGGAGAATATATATTGATAGGATCTTTTAAATCGGAGATGCGTTATTTATGCAAAGAACACCATCCATGAATCCATAAAAGAGATTGAAGGGTGTATTATCTTTAAATATATGAGCTTTTACGAATCCCTGAAGAAATTCAGCCTCGTAGGGGTATGAAATACATCGGCAAGCGCATATCGAAGCAAAAATGATGAAAGGGGAGAATTCCAAAATCACGGCAATTCATATCCAACACGAATTACATGTAATTCAAAATGAATGAGGACACAGTAAAGAGCTTGATACAGTAATTAAATGGACATATCGGAGTCTAGGAAGATGCTTATTTCGTTGAACTTGATTACTCTTTTATTTAGGGGCCAACTCCGACCTACCGTTGGATGTGGGGTTTCCTCACCGTTCATTGAAGATCTTATGGTGGCTTTGAGTTGTTATTGCTCCCCTTAGGGTCGTTGTCTCTTTGACACATTCCCCGTTTCCCTTCTTTTTCTTACAATAAAGAGCTTGAATCAGTTGCAATTTTGGCCCCTTTAGCTCGGAAACGGGAAAAGATATGCCAAATTTGTTGAATTACTACTGAAAGCTTATATCAAGAAGAACCCAAAGAAAAAAATCTGATCGAAATCCGATGAATAATAAGGATTTCAAATATTTCGAAGAATTACAATTTTGGCCCCTTTGAACCCTTGTAGCTCGGAAACGGTAAGAACTACGCAAAATCCGTTGACATACTACTGAAAGCTTATATCAAGAGGAATTAAAAAAAAAAATCCCATCGAAATCCGATGAAAAATGAAAATTTCAGATAATCCGCAAATTTGCAATTTTGGCCCCGTTCGGCCCCTCATAGCCGGGAAAGGAAACAAGTTACCAAAAATATAATAGTTGAGCGCTATATTAATTTTTCACAAGGGATCTAATGAAAAACAAACTGCATCAAAATCGGACAAAAAAAAATGAAAAAAATAGACTTTTGAGATTTCCCCCTTTTGGGACCCATTTATCTCATTAAAGGTACATGTGACATGAAATCCTTTTTGGGCCTTTAAAAAAAAAACGGGCGGGCCACAATACCCAAAACCAATCCCAACCTGCCTTTTGTGACAAGGAACATTATGTTAAAATTTCATAAGGATTGATCAACTAGAACTGAAGTTATTGCACGGAAACGAAGAGTCTACAGACGACGCCGACGACACCGACAACGCCGCAAGTACCATACTAATATACGACCTCAATTTTTTTTGCGGTCGTACAAAAATGAACAAGAACGCCACAACACAAGTCTTTTTTATAAAAACAATTCTGATTAAAAAGATCAATTACACTTCTTTCCGACATATTTGAAGAGTATTTTTTCTATTCAAAGAGCTATTTATTAACCCTCTTTTTACGCATGATACTTATTTCAAGTTGAAAGAATACGTATTATTAAAAAAAATTTGAAGTATTATTCATCAAATTGTACAAGTAGAATTGCATATTTGTAAATCGCATCCGGCGCCTAAAAACAGCTATGAAATCCAGAAATCCCAGTATATTTGAAGATCCCCTTGTAGTAAGAACTCTGTCCAACCTCCATAAAAATTACGTCATTGTCCCTGCAGACAAAGCTTCTAACAACATACTGTTTGTGTGTAAGAAACACTATCTCGACTGCCTTGTGAAGGAGATGGGCATGGACAGTTCATCTGGAAACCCTACTTACAATGTATACCCCTACTACGATATCGAGGGATGAGATTGTAAAAAATCACACTTCAGTGTTAGCATCGTTTGGCATAAAAGCTAATGATGACAACAATCAACTCCCTTGCATCTACTGGGTACCTAAACTACATAAGAATCCATACAAACAGAGATTCATTGCCGGGTCTTCCAGATGCACCACTAAACCTCTTTCACAGCTCCTCACTACTTTGTTGACCACAATCAGAGATGGCCTGAAAAATTACTGTAACAAAGCTTACTCCACAAGCGGTGTGAATCAAATGTGGATTCTTAAAAATTCAAAAGATCTCCTTGATCCTCAACCAGTCTTACCCATTGCCATAGCATTCAAACTTTTGACTTCTTTGACTTCTCTACACTTTATACAACCCTGCCACACAATAAACTGAAAACAGTAATTGCAGATTTAATACATCAATGTTTCTGCACAATAAATGGAGAACGCAGATACACCTATTTAGTTATAGGGAAAGACAAGACATATTTTGTTAAGAACCACACTGATTCAAATAAGAAGTACACTGAGATTGACGTAATCAAAATGTTAAAATTTTTGATCCACAATATTTTTGTCGAATTTGGAGGTCGTGTTTTCCAACAGACAATAGGGATTCCTATGTGAACTAACTGTGCGCCGCTTTTAGTTGACCTTTTCCTTTACTCGCACGAGGCCAAGTTTTTACAAGGGCTTATTCAAAGAAAACAAAAACATTTAGCCCAGTCCATTAATTTCAGCTTCCGCTACATAGACGATGTACTTTCTCTTAATAATCCTAAAATTAAGGAGTATTTACATCAGATCTATCCAAATGAGCTTGAAATTAAAGAAACAACTGAAACACCTACTTCAGCTTCGTACCTAGATCTTTTATTGTATATTGACGAAGATGGACGTTTGAAATCTAAGCTATATGACAAGCGTGATAATTTTAACTTCCCCATTGTGAACTTTCCCTTTCTTGGCAGCAATATACCTACCTCTCCAGCCTATGGAGTGTACATTTCACAGTTGATTCGTTACTGTCGAGCATGTAGTTTGTACAGTGATTTTTTAAACAGAGCAAAAACACCTTAGTCAGGGATTTGTTCAACCTTTGTTAATTTCATCCCTCAAGAAATTCTATGGCCGTCACCATAGCATCATTGAAAGATATGACGTGTCAGTATCCCAAATGAAGGTGGACATTTTCAGCGAGATTCACGTCTTCCCGGATTTGACTACCGACTTTGACATTTTCCCGGATTGAATCACTCACAGTGTGACGGGTGCTGTTAACAGAGCAGGACATGCTTACCCTTCCGGAGCACTTGATGTCACTCAGTTTCACTGGAGTTCACACTATGAGTGTCTTTGTTCTGAATGTTATGATTTCTGTTTCTGTGCTTCGTGTCTGTCTTGCGTCGTTGTTTTTGTGTCTAATGTCAATGTTTTCTGTGTTCTCGTTTTTGCCCTGTCTTTGGACTTCGATTTTTGTGAATTTCACTCCTTTGTTCCTTTGGTATTCTACTGCCGTTGTTTGTTACATCTTTAACTATTTCCCTTTTTCAATAGGCGAGAAATAAAAATCCGAAACATGACCGGTTCCTCCAACCAAATTGAATGAACTGTTGATCATCAACAGTTTTGAGTCTGTTGAATGCATCTGATCTGTTGACGACTTGCCTATCTTATTCGGTCAATACAGCGACAAACAAATACCGAAGCAAAAATGATGAAAGGGGGATTTCAAAATCGAAAATCCAAAATCACGGCAATTCATAACCAACGCGAAATTAGACAGCAGGAAAAAGACCAAACAAATGTACAAAAATGAACGAGAACTCCACAAAAGTAAAGCACACGCAGTGTGACCCCTTACAAAACTGAGTTATTATCAGGTGTTCCGGAAGGGTAAGTATGATTTTCTCCATGCGTGGCACCCGTCACACTGTCAGTGCAAAGTCCGGTTTTGTCACAGTCAGTGTTTTATTTGGTCAAATACATTGTAACATCACGAAAGTGTCACATGATCTCCTGACGCCTGGAACGCCAAAATCGCGATATGAATTGGTCAAAGGGTGAAGAGCGTATTAAACGGACTGAAAGTCGCATTAAATATGAAAAAAGTATGATAAAACAGTTATAAACTGGGTCTTTCAACTCTCTTACTAAATTGTTGAGTTAAGGGAATTCTTTTGTGCAATAGTTCAATCCTCTGGTCTAACAAAACGGCTGTTGTTATTTGTACCCAGTCTATCACTGTATACTATTGTAATATGTTATATTGGCATGGTCGATGAGTTTGAGTCATATTGTATTGATTATGTAATTTCTGTATTTTATCCGGGCGGTCCGAGTTTGACCCGCACCGATGTGTACATAGTTACTTCCCTTTTTTCTGTAAAACCTCATGACGAGAAGACGCCAATTTATGTTACAATATATATTATAACATCGAATTCGTGTGTTTTCTTCATAGTTCCCCCTGGAGTTACACAGATCCAGTAAATGGTGGAGAACTTTAAACAAAATAAGTGGTAACATTGGTCATTTTCCCATGAATGAGCGTGCATTAAGAACTCAAGCAGACAAATATCGTCTGGACCTCCTAGTTGCACCCCGATACAGACCCATCCTCGTTTCTGACAGTAAGGGTATTTCTTTACTAGCACAAGTTCATGTCAATCCTGAATCATATTTAGAATTTTGGTGTGAAGGTGGAGTAACTGCAGAAAATGTTCTGCAATATTTGAAAGACAATTTAGAAATTGAACTAAAAAAACCAGGTGCAAGGCCAATTTGTTTATTTATTTGGGTTGGTACGTGCAATCTAACCAGAAAGATGGACAGTATATTTATCTGAAATCACAGACTAACTCCGAAGTAACAAAATTGTGTAATACTTTAAAAGAAATTTATCATTTTTGTCGTCAGTTCGAAAATATAAAACTGATTTTTCTACAGCTACCCGTCTACTCAATATTTCACTGGAACTCGTATAAACATTTTGGCAGAGAAGTCACAAAATTTCAACCCGATGACAAAATTTTACATGCAGAAATTTAGTCGGTGAATGACTATATAGACGATATCAATCGCATGCACCATGTCACTGTTCCAAAGTTTTCTGAGGATTTGCTCAGAAGTAGACGAAGGGACCATCCATATCGCCCCTCTGTGACAGTGCAGAACTTCCGTTTTTCTGCATACAGGGACGGAATTCACCCGAAACCATTATTGGCCAAACTTTGGTTGATCAAGATCACCCGCCTTATCAATGACAACTGTTATTAAAGATATTAAATAACCAGTATGTCTATCTTGTGTGTTGTTTATTTACTCTGCATTTTTGTGTATTTAGCATTTTTGTCATTTTCGGAGAGGATTGCCTTTCCATATTAATAAAGGGCCGAAATATTTACGCATTGTACCAAGTTTTTGTCCGTCGTTTGCAGTGAATTAAATTTTGAAAAATCTATCGAAATGGTATGGAGATGATTGCATTTCCAAAATCAATATTTATATAACGTCAATTGAAAATTACAAACTTGTTAAAAACAATTGATCAAAGGAATACTGGATTGGCTAAGAAATTATTTCGATTTCTAATTATAAATGAATATTTCGTTTGATGTCGATTGTTCAATTTTAGACGACGAATTTCTTGAAGAAAATGCATTTTCCGAATCTGTTAATTTTGATTCAAACTATGATCATCTGCCGACAATCACTGTCTGCCACTCATAATTCATTTCCAACATCAACACCTTTAGTAAAAAGTCCAAGTTCGAAGTTTCGAAATTTTTCAATTATGGAAAAATTAGGTACATGCCAAAAATTCTCAGGTTACCTACACGACAATGGCCAAAAGTTTTTACGCGAATTTGAATCATTTGCGACTTTACATGACCTCGATAATGACAAAAGCCGAAAAATTGCAGCTTTTCACCTTCATCTTAAGGGACCTGCTATTACTTGGTTTAATAGTTTTGAACCTTCAATCACATTGGACAAATTGCGCCATGAATTTCATTGCAAGTACATAAATTTCGGTTGGCAACACCCTTCAGTTGTAGTAGAGTCCGAAAATTTTCAGAGTCTTTGCTTATATACTTGACAAGACATAGAAGATTTTTACATACAAGTTGTCGAAAAGGGGCATATTCTCAAAAAACAAGAGTATGAAATCATGGCAAAGTTTATTCAAGGTCTACCAGAAAAATTGGCTTTTTATGTTAGGGCATGTAATCCGAAGGACATAAATGAAGCTCTATCTTTCGCCAAGGCAGGTGAAGCCTATAAATATCGACAACAAGATCAAACTATTACTGCAGTCAAGGTCGACAGCAAATCAAGTGTTCCGTCTTCAGAAATCCAGGAATTAAAACAGCAAATTGCTGAATTGAACATGGCGGTTTCTAATATTTCAATTGCACAACAACAAAACCCCAAAATTACACCAAACAGTACACCAGAAACTACTACTGGAGTAATGAGTCGCCAACAACGAAAATGTTTTCAGTGTGGCCAGTCGGGCCATATCAAGCGATTTTGTCCCCAGGTACAAACTCAACAACGGTGTCAGATCTGTAATAAAATAAGACACACGGCAAAAGACTGTTCAATCTACAGGTCAAAAATTAATGCTCAAGCAACCAATCTTTTTTGTCAACTTTGCTCTAAACAGGGACATACTGCCCAGAATTGTGAAATGTTTATTAGTCCTACCTCGGGAAACCCTGCGAACCCGAGGGATGCCAAGGACGACCCCTCGGGCTGCAAATAAGTGCAACAGAGCAAGAACATGCATGTAATTTTGTACATAAGTTTGTTGATAATGAAACTAGTGACAATTTTTGTGCTGAGAGTGACAATGCAGCTTCAAATTCTAAATCATCGTTTTTACATTTGCCAGTTAAATTTCATACTTTACGAGTTGCTGCTTTACTTGATACAGGCAGCTCTATAAATCTTATTTCAAGTGAACTGTTTGATGATATACCTGCAAAACTGATGTCCAAAATAAACACTTTTGATCTCAGTACACTTGTCTCAGCAAATGATCAGAAAATCGATATAGTTGGTACGGCCACAATTAAAATGAAAACGAACAATGAAATTCATACAATTCCTGTGTACATTTTACAACATGCATCCAACCCTTTAATACTTGGTACTCAGTATCTACTAGAGAATAAAGTTATTCTGGATTTTGGAAATACTAGAGTGATTATACCAAAGGGAAAACGTTTAGTACAATTTTTACGTATTACACCTGGCGAACAAGTATTCAATATGTCGAAAATATGTTGTAATAGTGTTAACAAGTCAGACAATTTGGTTACCCGAGTCGAAGCCGAAACTACATATTCTGAGCAATTTCATACTGATGATTCAAGTCAAACTGATGAACAGTCGAATTCTAAATTCATAGAAAACGTTAAAATGAATTCTTCATTATCAAACTCAGACCAAGACAGCTTGAAAAAATTTCTGATTAAGAACAAAACGCTATTTGTTACTGATGAAAATCCAAGTCTAGGTCATACCACTTTGGTACAGCATCATATTGTTTTAAAGCCGGATTTTAAGCCAAAATTTCAGAAACCTTACAGGTTACAACCGGACAAACGTGAAGTCTTACGACACCATCTTGATGAGCTTTTACAGCAGGGCATAATAACACAACTTGATTCAAATTAAGATGCACCTATTTCAAGCCCAATTGTTTTGGTTACAAAACGATCGTACAAACCATCTGTTCAAAAATTAGACAGAGAGACTAGTTTATCACAATACCGTTTCTGTGATTTTAGATATTTAAACTCGCAATGTAAGCAGTTTAGCTACAGCATTCCCGATCTGCAAGAGCTTACTGAATCTTTTACTCAGAAAACTCCAAATTACATAACATCCATCGACCTTTCCTCTGGATTTTTTCAAATGACCATTGACGAAAAAAGTACAAAATACACCGCTTTTAACACATGTTTTGGCTCGTTCAAATTTTTACGTCTTCCCATGGGTTTAGCGTCCTCACCAGCATCACTTCAATTGCTAATGGATAAAGTCCTCCAAGGACTAACATTCACTTCATGTTTATGCTATCTTGATGATGTGTTGGTATTTTCTGAAACGTTTCAAGACCATTTAGCTGACTTACAGGCTGTATTTGACAGATTTTACGCAGCAGGATTGAAGTTAATCCCTAAAAAATTTCCTTTGCTCAACATTCATGTATTTACCTAGGGCACCATATATCAAAGGATGGTATAAGACCACCTCCTGACCGTGTTGATGCACTGCAAGAATATCCAAGGCCAAATAATGTTAAACAATTAAAGAGAGCCTTGGGATTTTTTAATTGGTTCCGGAAGTTTATTCCGAATTTCAGTTCTGAATCGGAACCCCTTTACAAACTCCTTAAAAAGGGTTCGATTTTTAAATGGACAACTGAACAAGAAAATGCCTTTAATAGACTAAAAATGCTTTTAGTAGAATCAGAAGTTCTTGCTTTCCCCCGATTTGATATACCCTTTCATTTGGCTGTTGATACGTCATCAAGAGGACTAGGATACATGCTGTATCAAAAACATTCAAATGAGGATGGTCCAGATACTATTCGTGTGGTACGGTTTGGCTCTAAGTCACTGAATAAATGGCAGCGCTCATATGGACCAACCAAATTAGAATTACTCGGACTAGTAACAGGCATTGTTGATTGTTCATCATTTTTGCGTGGGAATCATTTTTATGTTGAATGTGACCATCAGGCTTTGCGCCCTCTTTTCCAGAAAAAAAAATTGAGGCGCCATCTACGAAAGATGGTTGGCAATACTCCAACAATATAATTTTGACATAACATATAAACCAGCGTCTCAAATGCAGGTTCCGGATGCCTTATCACGATGCAATGATGAAATCATTGAAGGCAACACAAGCCCTGATGAGGACGATCCTCATTTTCCTTACTTTTTTGAGAAGACCGGAAACTTTAAAATTACCAGAAGGTATTCAGTTACGAGACGCTATTGGTCAAAACATTGAGTCGTAAAATCATAATTTCCCGACATCTAACTTTGTTAATATAGCCCAAAGTGATGAAGATATAGGTTATTTGGGTGATACTGAGGATGACCTCGCCCATGATTTTTCGAAACCTGTGTTTTATGCTGAGCACAAAGGAGCTAATAGTAGTTCCATTATGGCTTGTGCAGTCGATACAACGACGTTATCTAGTGGTGCAGTAGTTAACTCAGATGAAACTAAACTTGGAGCTAATAGTAGTTCCTTTTCAACTGAATCAGAACATTTTAATACAAGTAGTAGTGTAAATGAACAGTTGGATAGGCCAGCAACTGACACCAAGTTAAATTTCAACGCACCCGTAAGATCCAAGATCAACATGATAGAATCACTATTGAACATAAAAGTTTGTACATACACTAATACTGGAACTGATTGCAGTTCCAACAATTTAATTGATTCTTGTCTTGAACCGGTTAATAACCAGAGCCCAAAATCAGCTACAAGTTCTCGTTTGGAAAATAGTGGTGGTGGTATTAACAATTTTGAACCAAAGGACCCGTATGAGCAATGGTGGATTGAAATGGATAAAGTTGATGTTTTGGATGAAATTTCAGTGAATTTTGTGGACCAAATTCTGATTGGACAGAGCCAAAGTACAGATTATAATGGAGTTGATTGCAATTCCATCAATAGAACTAAAATTGTTAACGCTGTAGATATTGAAGAAAATTATTCAAGGAATGAAAACGATCGAGGTGAGCATGATAACTCGTCGGATGATGATTTGGTTCAGCAGAGTATAGAACTGTTTAAGCAATCAGATTTTAGTCCTGATAGTGTACAACTTTTGCAACGGAAAGACCAAGCTCTGAAACCAATTATTGATTATCTTGAAAACGGCACTTTAATAGCATTGCAACGTGAGACTCGTCGCCTCATAGTTCGTTCTTTGGACTATATACTTACCGATTCCCTCTTATTTCATATAAGGAATTCCAAATGTAAAAGGACACGTGACTTTAAACCAATGTATCAATTAGTCTTACCCAAGATACTAATTAAGCTGGTTTTAGAAATATTCCACGATTCACCACTAGGAGGCCACGGTGGGATAAAGAGTACAATAGACACCGTGAGTGAGAACCTTTACTTTGACAGACTTCCATCAATAGTGACTCAGTACGTCAAATCATGTCATGACTGTCAGTCAAGAAAAATTACTAAAGCCAATACAAAGTCTAATATTGTAGCATACAGAACACCGTCAGAACCATTCCAGGTCTGGCAAGTCGATCTTTATGGTCCGTTGCCATGGACTCAGAGGGCAAACCTGTACATCTTTTCAGCAATAGACATATTTAGTAAATACGTGTATAATATTCCAATACCTAACTGTGATGCCATGACTGTTGCTTTTGCACTTTTTGAGATGTTTTGCAATTTTGGTGTTTGTGACACTTCAATATCTGATCATGGTAGTGAATTTATATCCAGTTGCACCAAAGAACTTTGCAAACTGCTCCAAGTCAACCAAAACTTTACACCAAGTATGATCCACCACTGCTTTGGCTCATGTGAACGTACTCACCGTACACTCGCTGAAAGACTGACTCCATACATTCAGCAGGGCAAACAATGGGATAGTGTCCTACCTGCAGTAACATTTGCTCTTAATGCTTCTCTTCATACCAGTACAAAATACTCACCGTTTGAGGTAGTTTATGGTTCACGTCCTAAGTTACAATTGGCTTTTTCATCTCACAAAGTTGACTTTGAACTTTACCAGGTGACTATAATGACTTCATTGAAGCTCAGGCTCAAAAGTTACAAGTTATTAGGAATGACATTCAAGAGAATACACGTAAAATGGGTGATGTAATGGTTGAGAGATATAATAGGAAAGCTAACCCGTTGCATCTTTCAGTGGGAGATTATGTATACATGTTGAAAGACCCTACCGGCCAAGGACGCAAGTTCCAACCAAAGCACAGTGGTCCATATATTGTCCATTCTATTAAATCGGGTCATCTTGTTAGACTTAAAGATCCAGCCACTGATAAAATTTTGAAAAATGACGCTCACCTTGATCGACTTAAAATGGCCTATATTCGTGCACCCAATCCAACAGATTATTTTCTACCGGATGTTCGACGAAAAGCTGAAGAAACAGTATCCGAGAACAATAACAACGACACAACAGTAGTCGAATCAAATATTTCAAACATCTCAGAACCTGCGAATGTTTCTGCAACGCCTGTTCAAACTGAGCCTCGTAGATCTGTTAGGAAAAGGAGAAAACCTAGTCGATTTAGGGACTATTCATTTGTTAGTGATAGCGATTCTCCATCTGAACAATCTAACTTTAATGACAAGTTTTATAAAATCAGACGAGTGTTGGCTCAGAGAAACAAAAATGGCTCATTTGAATACTTAATTCAGTTTGAGGGTGATGCTGTGCAGAATGCAATTTGGATCCCCTTTGAACACCTAAATTCTCATACGCAGCGACTTGTGAAGTCAAAACCACTACCACGTGTTGACTAATTTTGCCACTTAGAAAGTTTTACATTTGTTTTGATGGCATTAACACACAATGTTTTGATTTTTTATTTTTGAACATTTTCATGATATTTCATGCTTATTAAGTATTTTGTTGGGCATTTTTTATTTTTATAAATATCTAATATCTCAATGCAATTTCATGTTTTTTTGTGAAGTTGATACATGCACTATTTTTTGGCATTTTTTGGTCTATTCAATGTTTTTCATGCTTTCAACATATCCAGCAGTACTTGTAATTTCCATATGATTTTTTTTTTCTTCTTTCATATTTTTCAGTACTTTTTATGACTATTATAAGTGATCATAATGTTAAGATCATGCTTTGCGTGTGTGATTTTATTGATAACATATATTTTGCAAATTTCATTTTTCCATTGTTCATCTAATTTGATTGAATATGTGGTAAATGGATACATTGGCCAAATGTTTAATTAAGAAGACAATCCGGATTGAATAATATTTTATTTTGCTGAAACTTATAGAGTTATGTTTGTTGGGAATAATACAATTTTTATGTTGGGTATAACCGGAAATAAACTTTTTTTTTGACAAGCACCTTGAATTGATTTTTGAGCATTGAGTAAATCTGTGTATTGTCATAAAATCAAGAGCTAAGGACTCTGCTGGTTCCATCTGCTTACAATATTTTCCCGTTTCTAGTATACATACTCTAGTATCTAGTTTGTTTTTCTTATGTATTAACTTGATGATATTGATATTGACTGTATTTACATGTATTTAGCACTCAAACTTTTCGACCATCGGAAACAAAAAAAATATTTGTTTTTTTTTTAGGGGGCGGGATGTAATATGTTATATTGGCATGGTCGATGCGTTTGAGTCATATTGTATTGATTATGTAATTTCTGTATTTTAACCGGGCGGTCCGAGTTTGACCCGCACCGATGTGTACATAGTTACTTCCCTTTTTTCTGTAAAATCTCATGGCGAGAAGACGCCAAGTTATGTAACAATATATATTATAACATCGAATTCGTGTGTTTTCTTCATAGTTCCCCCTGGAGTTACACAGATACAGTAAACTATTGGGTATCTGCCGAGATGTGCAACCTCGGCAAATTTTCTTATAAAGAACATGCAAACAGAACTACTATTTTCTCTACATTATCCAAATTCTCAAATGCCGAGGGCATACAAAAGGATAGATAGAGCTTTGGAAGTAGGGTGGTTTCTATACAATAAAAAATCTATCTAGGTTTCTAGCGAGCACCCCTTGACCCATCTTTCAAATAACTAAATACCGAAGTTACTGTGAATTTAAATTCTGTATATGCGCATTTCGACAACTTATGTCTCTTCAGTGCAGATAAAATCTAAATGTTTGGAAGACCATCGACTCAAAGATGTTGAAAACTGATAGAGAACAAATAACCAATATGATCTAAATGTAAAGCCAAAATTACGTATTGTCATTTTCTCTCCTTCCAAGATTGTGGTCATGGAAATAGTAGCCTACCTTTATTCGGCTTAATTCGTATGTTTATTATTCTATACGAAAAAGGGACAGATAAAGAGGAGGTATGGGTACCCATAAACCGGTTTAACCCAACCGCTAGGTTTTGCTAGTGCCGGTACCAAGTCCGGCTGTCCCGAGTTACTATCGTTGTTAACGTGTGTATTTTGTCTTATTTGTGTTTTTTATGTGTTTTTTTTCTGGCAAATTGTGGCATGTAATTGAATTTTTTAGCCATTGTAGATATTTCCTGTTATTCCCTCTTTTTTCTTCATTAGAATGTTTTATTACCGAATGTTTTATTACCCGAAATATCAGAGTCTTTTTATGAATAAAATATGTAGAATAATAGATGAAAGCGATTGCAAGTTCACTTTGCAAGTTAAATTTATGTTTGTCGACACCCCCCCCCCCCCCCCCCCCGCNATGGATAATGTAGAGCATGCATGTAGTGTTGCTCTATAATTCGCAATAAATTCTGATCAACCCGGTGCTAGGGGCTGTCTTGAACTTACTAATACTATTGGGTATGAGAAAAGCTCATTGTTGAAGGCTTGGACATTTATTTCTTTTTTATTTCAGGAAATAGATCTCGAAAAAATACCAACCTGAACGATCCATTAAAATAATCATTGTGAATGATAAATCCAGGAAAATGTAGAAAAAGTTACAGTTGTCTAATATGATGCGAATTCAAAGTAGTCACATCAGTGGCTAAAATTTGCCACCTACTAGTATTTGTTTGCTGCCAGAAGACATTGCCATCATTTCGATGACGCTCAATGATAATTTGGAAACTGCCGAGATGTTAAACTGATAAACATGGTGCGTCCCTAGGTCAATGTGGTGGTTTATATAATCTTGTTGTAGAGAATGGGAATATGTAAGAACAAAATACATAACAATACTGAAAGTGTCAGCTTAATATGAAAAGAGTGATTTGATGATAAAAATTGAAAATAACATCATGCAAACTGGATTTGCGATATAAATCATAAATCAGAAAACCTTTTGCCTGTAAAAATTCTATAAACATTATATAAATAAAATATAGCTGGGAGGGTGACAGAGCAGATTGTTATCCCGAGAAAACATTGTCAGCCGATGCGAAGCAGAGGTTGACAATGTATTTCGAGGGGTAACAATCTGCTCTGTCACCCTCCCAGCTATATGTTATTTATTTTATTATACTGAATGTTACTTTGAATTAAATAATTTATTGAAAATCACTGGACCATGAACAGAGGGTAACATTGCAAAAATTGTTACCCTCTCAGCCATATGACAATTTCAGTGAATGTTACCCTGGCAGCTTTAATAAAAATCTTACATATGATAGATTGAAATGTCAAATTAATTTTTGTTAAGGAAAAATCTTCTAAAGTATAATAAAGGGTAATTGTTACAATAATGCTACTGCAACAAAATTGTGAATCTCAGGAGTTGGATATATATCAATTGAAGAGGCTGCTGATGTCATTAACATTCACAAGTACAAGATGAAATGGTTTGGACAGATTAGTACTTGCAGAATGAATCTTTACCATTTTTATTTGATATGTTTGAAGAACAAGATCGCACTAAAGAGTTGTGTTTGAGTTGAAGTTATTGGTCATTGAGTTGTAATTGTCTTAATTTGTGCGATATTGATTAGTACATGAATTAAAATTTGCTATATTTGAATATTATTTTTTTTTCTGCTATTTAAAAAAAATAAGTTGTACGCACGATGAAAAAAAAAATCTCAATATAGATAAATCCAAATTTTGACCAGTGTATGCATTATTGCTTTAATTTTCCTTAGAAACTTAAACAGTGTTATTCCCACGACCTTCTAGCCTCAGGGTACCCCAATGCTATAATTCTGGACCCCGATGCTTTCATCATTACCCATACGCTATAATTTTTACCCCGATGCTTTCAAGGCAGATATTTTACTTAATGCTGTATTTATTGCTCAGGTACACATGCTGAATACACAATAAAGTAACAGTTTCAGCATAATGCTCCTGTATTTTGATGTAACATTTCATTATAACTTTCATTAATAGTAAGTAAACTGTTATAACTGAAAAAAGTGTAACACCTACGCGTCGCCTCGCTTACATGCTTCCGCAGCACCTGATGTGACCCATTGTTTTCATGGGAGTTCACACTATGAGTGCCTTATTCTTCATGTCACTTTTTTTATTTCCGTGCATTATAGCTGTCTCATGTCCTTGCTTTGTCTTTGTTTTTCTCACTTTTGAGACAGAGCAGTTCCTATTTTTAGCGATATGAGATTTCCTTGTCTTACACTAGTGTAAGACAAAAAAATCACGTGCAGTTCACCGGCAAATATTGTGTTTTGCTCATTAGGGTCTGTAGTCTACATCTGTCCTCATTAGTGATCATGAGTGTAATTAATCTACGTATTATAAAATAATTATATGATTTGAAATGAAATTTCCATTATAAGAACGAGAAAAATTGTCTTTTAAAATATGGCGCGCTCGGGTATACATTCCTGATTTTATGACGTTGCAAAAAGGGACATAACTCCTTATGTAAACAGACGAAAGGGGATGATATTTTTGTGTGGATTTAAGTATATTATAGGGTGAATACAGTGAGAAATAAAATCAAACACCAGTGGAAGGGCGAGACAGGAGAATCTCAGACACCCTCGGGTAAGATTTCAATCATCTCGGACTCAGCAAGCTTCGTCCGAGACTGGAAATCTTACCCTTGGGTGTCTGAGATTCTCCTGTCTCGCCCTTCCCCTGGTGTTAGATTCTTAATTTCTCTGTTGCCGTTTTTGCCATGTCCTTGAACTTCGATTTTTGTGGTCATCGCTTTCCCTGTTGCTTCGGTATTCTACTGCCGTTGTCAAGGTAACATTTACCCCTACTCTATTGAAAAATTCTGGTTACAACACTTAAGCCCAGCTTGTTGCAAGGATTATTTCAAGCCTTGTAAGGACCATGCATCAAAATGCGGGTGCCAAATAGTTTTCACTTTATTGTTTGTCTGTCATTTCGTCCATCAACATTTTTTACCTGTCAAATATTTGTTGGCCTGCAACGTGGGATTGATCTGAAAGTTGATCTTGAGCTTGGAAATGATATGTTGTATTGTGAAAGCTATTTTTAAGTTTTTCTCCGTAGCATCCACTTCCTATTTTCATGGAGTACAAAGAAAAAATACTTAGCTAATAAGTGTTCAGTTTTCAAATAGCCTATCAGTTAGTACCGTGGAAATGTGCAAATATTTGTTGGTTCAAAATACACACCATACAATGCTTTTTGTCTTACCAATGATAAAAGGCACTGAAAACGAGACATAGATTTGCAAAGTACACCATGTACATGTATGACGACGGAATGAATTTTCAGCAGTTTCTCAGTGACACTAAAGTGGTATGTTGTTGGTACAATGTACACTTGTATTTCATATGTGCCTTAGTCTTGACCGGTAGTACACGATAGTCTGCAATCTGGCTTTTGCATGTCACACCAATTTCACGGTCTAGTGAGCATGTTATTTTTTTTATTCCCCGCCACGAAGTGGAAGGGGAATATAGATTTACCCTTGGCCGTAGGTGCATCCTTCCATGCGATGTTAAGTTTTGCATTAAGGTCAATATATATTATTGGCAACATCTTGAAGTATTTCAATAATTTAACATCAGTACATGAACCTTGATAAGTACTACCAGATTCACCAACAATTAGGGATCCATGACCTACATTTTACGATTGAGTGACTTGTTAAATTTTGCATTGAAGTTGATTTCTCAACAACTTTGCGTTTTTTCCTCAAATTACTTGCCTTAATGAGTACTACCCAAAACATTGACAGCAAGGTAGCTTTGACCTATATTTTACGCTTGAGTGACTTCTGTTAAATTTTGCGCTAAAAATAATTTCTAATCAACTAATTATTATACCAAAATGATATTTCATCAAGTATATTGCCTTCAAGAGAACTACCCAAAACATTGACAGTTAGTTGGCTGGGACCTTTATTTTACGATTGAGTGACTTTTCTTAAAACTTTCGTTTAAGTCCATTTTGCAACAACTATGCATTTTCCCAATGTGATGTTTCATCAAATTAATAACCTTGGTGACTTCTACCCATAACAGGAATAGTTAGTCGACTTTGGCCTATATTTTACGCTTGAGTGACTTTTGTTAAATTTTCCGTTTAAGTCTGTTTCTGAACAACTACACATTATACCAGAATGTAGTTTCATTAAATTATTGGCCTTGATGAGAACTACCCAGATCATTGATAATTACATGGCTTTGACCTATATTTTACGCTTGAGTGACTTTTGATAAATTTTCAATTTAAGTCAGTTTCTCAACAACTTAACATGCTATCCCAACTGTGTTTGCATCAAAATAAATCAACTCGATGATTACTATCAAAATAAAGGCCAATCAAGTGTCTTTGACCTACATTTTACGCTTGAGTAATTTTTGGTAAATTATGTGTTTTACACATTTTCTCAACAATTACACAATACATCGTTATGATGTTTCATGAAATGACTCATTTCTGTGAGAACTACCAAATTCTTAGACAATTTGTTGACTTTTTCCCTCTATTTTATGCTTGAATGACTTTGTTAAACTTTTTCATTAGGACCATTTCTAACAGCTAGATGTTTAATTGGTGAATACTACATAATTCATGGATAATTTTATAATCTGATCAATACTTAATATTTAACAATGGCAGTAGAATACCGAAGGAACAAATCACAAGATTACACAAATCAAAGTCCAGAGACAAGGCAAAAGCAAGAACACCAAAGACGGAAGACCAAAGACACCACATGCCCACAAAACACACGAACATTACATATACAATACAAAAAACTAAAGCACTAACAGTGTGAACTCTCAAAAACAGAGTGACATCAGGTGTTCCGGAAGGGTAAGCATGTCCTGCTCTGTTAACAGCACCCGTCACACTGTGAGTCATATAAGTTTTTGAAAGATCTGTTAGGTAGCTGATTGGTTAATGTCATTTGCTAACCCTGATACAAAACCAATTAAAAATCATGGTACGTGTTACTTCTCTAATCCTCAAACAGTACCAAGTTGAATTTTGAAAAGCTTTTATAATCATCGAGTATTCAAACAAGGACAAGGACAGATCTGTACCACAAACATAACAAACGAAACGCAGCTAAAATATAACAAGACAACACAAAAAACTATAGCACTCACAATGTGAACTCCCATAAAAACCGAGAGCGACATCAGGTGGTCCGGAAGGGTAAGCATGTCCTGCTCTGTATACAGCACCCGTCACACTGTCAGTGGGTCAATCCAGGGTAAAGTCAAAACCGGTAATGTGAAATCCGGGAAGACGTGAATCTAGCAAAAAATGTCATATCCCTGACTCAGCAGTTTTTGTGACAATGCTTTTGCTCTTTCCACAAAGTCACTGTATGTACTGCACGCTCTACAGTAACGACTTAATTGTGAAATATATACTCCATATGCTGGGGATGTAGGTATATTGCTGCAGAGAAAGGGAAAGTTCACAATTGGAAAGTCAAAATCATTACGTTTGTCATATAATCTAGATTTCAGACGTCCATGCTCGTCAATGTATAACAAAAGGTCAAGGTATGAAGCAGAATCGGGTGTATCGGTTGTCTCTTTAATTCCAAGTTCACTGGGGTAGATGCGATGTAAATATTCTTTAAATCTTGGGTTACTAAGAGAAAGTACATCGTCTATATATCTGAAGCTGAAATTAAAAGTCTGTGCTAGTTATATCCCCCGCAAACAAAGTTTGAAAGGGGGGTATATAGGAATCACCTTGTCTGTCAGTCTGTCCGTCTGTCCTCACTTCTCGTAAGCACAACTCCTCTTAAACCACTTGAAGGATTTTGATGAAACTTTACACAAAGGAAGGACACTATATGGAGGTGTGCATGAGGGAATATAACAATTGTCCAAAACCAGGAAGGGGAGATAATTAGACGTTGACTTTTCGTTGATTCCCTATATATGGGTTACCTCGTAAGCGCAACTCCTCTTAAACCACTAAAAGGATTTTGATGAAACTTTACACAAAGAAAGGACACTATATGGAGATGTGCATGAAGGAATATAAATATTGTCCGAAACCAGGAAGGGGAGATAATTTGACTTTGACTTTTCGTTGTTTCCCTGTGTATGGGTCACCTTGTAAGCACAACTTCTCTTATACCTCTTGAAGGATTTTGATGAAACTTTACACAAAGGAAGGACACTTTATGGAGATATACATGAAGGAATATAACAATTGTCCAAAACCAGGAAGGGGAGATGATTCGACGTTGACTTTTCGTTGATTCCCCATGTATGGGTTACCTCGTAAGCGCAACTCCTCTTAAACCACTTGAAGGAATTTAATGAAACTTTACACAAAGTAAGAACACTATATGGAGATGTGCATGAAGAAATATAATTATTGTCAGAAACCAGGAAGGGGAGATAATTCGACTTTGAATTTTTATTGATTCCCTATATATGTGTTACCTCGTACGCACAACTCCTCTTAATCCACTTCAAGGAATTTGATGAAACTTTAGACAAAGGAAGAACACTATATGTAGATGTGTAAAATGTCAAATAGGCTGAAAAAGGGGGAATTTTATATTTGTCTGATATAGACAGAGTGTTTTCATTGAAAACCTTGTGAAAATTTCTTTCTTGAAGATTATATCATTGTGTCCATACTTGTATTGTGTCCACACTTGTACTGTGTCCACACCTGTATTGTGTCCACGCCAACTTAATTTTGCACTGGCCATATCGATTCAGGGTTCAATGATCGGGGGGTACATTTGGCTGCCATTCGGCGACAGCTCTTGTTGTTTTTGTTTCTGTTGTATCAGCCCCTGTAAAAACTTTGCTTCATACGAAAAAAGGAAAAGGTCAGCTAAAAGTGCCTCACAATTTGTTCCAATAGGAATCCCTATTGTCTGTTGAAAAACACGGCCTCCACATTCAAAAAAATGTTGTCGATCAAAAATTCAAGTGTCATTTTCACTGTATTTCTTGTTTGACTCAGTGTGGTTCTTAACAAAATATGTTTTATCTTTTCCTATTACCAGATAGGTATACCTGCGTTCTCCGTTTTTGGTACAGAAACATTGATGTATCAGATCGGAAATTACTGATTTAAGTTTATTATGGGGAATAGTTGTATAAAAGGTAGAAAATTCAAAAGTTTGAATGCTATTGCAGTATGCGAGACTGTTTGAGGAGAGCTGTTCAAGGAGATCTTTGGAATTTTTGGTAAATTATGTGTTTTACATACTTTTCTCAACAATTACACAATACATCGTAATGATGTTTCATGAAATGACTCATTTCTGTGAGAACTACCAAATTCTTAGAGAATTTTTTGACTTTTCCCCTCCATTTTATGCTTGAATGACTTTGTTAAACCTTTTCATTAGGACCATTTCTAACAGCTAGATGTTTAATTGGTGAATACTACATAATTCATGGATAATTTTATAATCTGATCAATACTTAACATTTAACAATGGCAGTGAATTACCGAAGGAACAAAGCACAAGATTACACAAATCAAAGTCCAGAGACAAGGCAAAAGCAAGAACACCAAAGACGGAAGACCAAAGACACCACATGCCCACAAAACACACGAACATTACATATACAATACAAAAATCTAAAGCACTAACAGTGTGAACTCTCAAAAACAGAGTGACATCAGGTGTTCCGGAAGGGTAAGCATGTCCTGCTCTGTTAACAACACCCGTCACACTGTGAGTCATATAAGTTTTTGAAAGATCTGTTAGGTAGCTGATTGGTTAATGTCATTTGCTAACCCTGATACAAAACCAATTCAAAATCATGGTACGTGTAACTTCTCTAACCCTCAAACAGTACCAAGTTGAATTTTGAAAAGCTTTTATAATCATCGAGTATTCAAACAAGGACAAGGACAGATCTGTACCACAAACATAACAAACGAAACGCAGCTAAAATATAACAAGACAACACAAAAAACTATAGCACTCACAATGTGAACTCCCATAAAAACCGAGAGCGACATCAGGTGGTCCGGAAGGGTAAGCATGTCCTGTTCTGTATACAGCACCCGTCACACTGTCAGTGGGTCAATCCAGGGTAAAGTCAAAACCGGTAATGTGAAATCCGGGAAGACGTGAATCTAGTTGAAAATGTCATATCCCTGACTCAGCAGTTTTTGTGACAATGCTTTTGCTCTTTCCACAAAGTCACTGTATGTACTGCACGCTCTACAGTAACGAATTAATTGTGAAATATATACTCCATATGCTGGGGATGTAGGTATATTGCTGCAGAGAAAGGGAAAGTTCACAATTGGAAAGTCAAAATCATCACGTTTGTCATATAATCTAGATTTCAGACGTCCATGCTCGTCAATGTATAACAAAAGGTCAAGGTATGAAGCAGAATCGGGTGTATCGGTTGTCTCTTTAATTCCAAGTTCACTGGGGTAGATGCGATGTAAATATTCTTTAAATCTTGGGTTATTAAGAGAAAGTACATCGTCTATATATCTGAAGCTGAAAGTAAAAGTCTGTGCTAGTTATATCCCCGCAAACAAAGTTTGAAGGGGGGTATATAGGAACCACCTTGTCTGTCAGTCTGTCCGTCTGTCCACACTTCTCGTAAGCACAACTCCTCTTAAACCACTTGAAGGATTTTGATGAAACTTTACACAAAGGAAGGACACTATATGGAGATGTGCATGAAGGAATATAACAATTGTCCAAAACCAGGAAGGGGAGATAATTAGACGTTGACTTTTCGTTGAATCCCTATATATGGGTTACCTCGTAAGCGCAACTCCACTTAAACCACTAAAAGGATTTTGATGAAACTTTACACAAAGAAAGGACACAATATAGAGATGTGCATGAAGGAATATAATTTTTGTCCAAAACCAGGAAGGGGAGATAATTGGACTTTGACTTTTCATTGATTCCCCATGTATGTGTTACCTCGTAAGCGCAACTCCTCTTTAACCACTTGAAGGAATTTAATGAAAATTTACACAAAGTAAGAACACTATATGGAGATGTGCATGAAGGAATATAAATATTGTCCGAAACCAGGAAGGGGAGATAATTTGACTTTGACTTTTCGTTGTTTCCCTGTGTATGGGTTACCTTGTAAGCACAACTTCTCTTATACCACTTGAAGGATTTTGATGAAACTTTACACAAAGGAAGGACACTATATGGAGATGTACATGCAGGAATATAACAATTGTCCAAAACCATGAAGGGGAGATGATTCGACGTTGACTTTTCGTTGATTCCCTATGTATGGGTTACCTCGTAAGCGCAACTCCTCTTAAACCACTTGAAGGAATTTAATGAAACTTTACACAAAGTAAGAACACTATATGGAGATGTGCATTAAGAAATATAATTATTGTCAGAAACCAGGAAGGGGAGATAATTAGACGTTGACTTTTCGTTGATTCCCTATATATGTGTTACCTCGTACGCACAACTCCTCTTAATCCACTGCAAGGATTTTGATGAAACTTTAGACAAAGGAAGAACACTATATGTAGATATGTAAAATGTCAAATAGGCTGAAAAAAGGAGAATTTTATATTTGTCTGATATAGACAGAGTGTTTTCATTGGGACCCTTGTGAAAATTTCTTTTTTGAAGATTATATCATTGTGCCCATACTTGTATTGTGTCCACACTTGTACTGTGTCCACACCTGTATTGTGTCCACGCCAACTTAATTTTGCACTGGCCATATCGATTCAGGGTTCAATGATTGGGGGGTATATTTGGCTGCCATTCGGCGACAGCTCTTGTTGTTTTTGTTTCTGTTGTATCAGCCCCTGTAAAAACTTTGCTTCATACGAAAAAAGGAAAAGGTCAGCTAAAAGTGGCGCACAATTTGTTCCAATAGGAATCCCTATTGTCTGTTGAAAAACACGGCCTCCACATTCAAAAAAAATGTTGTCGATCAAAAATTCAAGCGTCATTTTCACTGTATTTCTTGTTTGACTCAGTGTGGTTCTTAACAAAATATGTTTTATCTTTTCCTATTACCAGATAGGTATACCTGCGTTCTCCGTTTTTGGTACAGAAACATTGATGTATCAGATCGGAAATTACTGATTTAAGTTTATTATGGGGAATAGTTGTATAAAAGGTAGAAAATTCAAAAGTTTGAATGCTATTGCAGTATGCGAGACTGTTTGAGGAGAGCTGTTCAAGGAGATCTTTGGAATTTTCAAGAATCCACATCTGATGCACGCCGCTCGTGGAATAGGCATTTTCGCAGTAGCCTTTTTAGACCAAGTGGTAAGGAGTTTGGATAGGGGCTTAGTGGTGCATCTGGCAGACCCTGCAATGAATCTCTGTTAGTAGGGATTCTTGTGAAGCTTAGGCACCCAGCAAATATAAGCGAGATAAATTTATTAGGGCCCCGCCATGAAATGGCGGCGCCCTATAGTAATCAGCCTGTCCGTCCGTCTGTCTGTCTGTCCGTCAGCGTTTTCTATGTCGTACGTTAACTCAAGATTGCATGCACGGATTCTTATGATTTTTAAACTCAAAGTTGAACATGACCAAAGAAAGCTCCCTTTCGTTTTTGAGGAAAATCAGAAAATGATTTTTGGGAAAAAACTTAGTTTTTATATGAAAAAGTGCATATTTTGAGAATTAGCTCTATGTCGTATAATAACTTAAGATTGCCTTCAGGAATTTTAATGATTTTGGTACTCAAGGTTGAACTTGAGCAAAGAAAGCTCCTTTTCGTTTTTGAGGAAAATCGGAAAATAGTTTTGGGGAAAAAACTTAGTTTTTATATGAACAAGTGCACGTTTTGAGAATTAGCTCTATGTCGTATGATAACTTAAGATTGCCTTCAGGGATTTTAATGATTTTGATACTCAAGGTTGAACTTGAGCAAGGTAGGTCCCTTTCGTTTTTGAGGAAAATCGGAAAATGATTTTTGGGAAAAAACTTAGTTTTTTTTTTATGAAAAAGTGCATATTTTGAGAATTAGCTCCATGTCGTATGATAACTTAAGATTGTCCTAAGGGATTTTAATGATTTTGATACTCAAGGTTGAACTTGAGCAAAGGAAGCTCCCTTTTGTTTTTGAGGAAAATCGGAAAATTATTTTTGGAAAAAAATTAGTTTTTATATGAAAAAGTGCATATTTTGAGAATTACCTCTATGTCGTATGATAACTTAAGATTGCCTGAAGGGATTTTGATGGTTTTTATACTCAAGGTTGAACTTGACCAAAGGAAGGTCCCTTTCGTTTTTGAGGAAAATCGGAAAATGATTTTTTGGGAAAAAACTTAGTTTTTATATGAAAAACAGCATATTTTGAGAATAAGCTCTATGTTGTATGATAGCTTGAAATGGCCTTCACAGATATTTATAAGTTTTGTGCACAGTGTTGAACTTGATCAAAAGAAGGCCCTAATGATTTTTAGGAGATTCATAAAACATTTTGGGGAAAAAAAACTTAGTTAATATATGAAAAAAATCATATTTTGAGAATTAGCTCATGTCATATGATACATTGTGTAACTTGAAATGACCTTCATATATTTTATTCAATGTTTCGATTTGATCTGAACAGATGACCCATAGTTGTCAGAACGGCCATATACAGAAACATAATTTACAATAACTTAGGATTTTGTTATTTATGATTTTCCCCAAATATTGTTTGATGATTTCCATGAAATTCCGCAAACAGGTTTTTGGGACATGCAAGGGGGCGGGGCCCTTTCTGACTTTGTCAGTATTATAGTTCTCATCAACTTTGATACCGAATGATGCTAACACAGAAGTGTGATTTGTGATTATCTGGTCCCTTGATAATGTAGTTGGGGAATAAGTAGGATTGCCAGATTAGGTGTCAATACCCATCTCCTTAACAAGACAGTCTAGTGTTTCTTGCATACAAACACAATATTGTTAGAAGCTTTGTCTGCAGGTACTATGACGTATTTTTCCTGGAGGTTTGTCAATGTTTTAGAAACAAGAGGATCATCAAATATACTGGGCGTTCTAGTTTTCATAGATGTTTTCAAGCGCCGGATACGATTCATGATTAATGACTTAATCGACCTGATCCAGTCTGACAATGTCTCCACATCTTCTTTTTCTTTCTTTCACCTGATGTCACTCTTGTTTATTGAGAGTTCACACTGTTAGTGCTTTAGTTTTTTGTGTTGTATATGTAATGCTCGTGTGTTTTGTTGGCATGAGTTGTCTTTGGTCTTCCGTCTTTTGGTGTTCTTGCTTTTGCCTTGTCTCTGGACTTTGATTTGTGTAATCTTGTGCTTTGTTCCCTCGGTATTCTACTGCCGTTGTTTTTTTCGCCCACATTCTGGCATAGTCTTCAACTGAATCCATCATAATTTTGAAGTTATACTTCCAGTTGATGTGCTGGGGTTCTAGGAATTTTTTACCTTTTGAAAAAATATCTCTTAATTTTGGTTTCCAACGATATCTGGATCACCCGTTATCACGTTATTTAAATTACTTTCCTATTTAGATCCTTTTGGTTATTTGTTCTCCATCAGCTTTAACATGTTTTTCGGTTAATGGACTTCCAAATGTTTTGGTTTTATCTGCACTGATGAGACATAAGTTATCGAAATGCGCATATGCAGAAAATAAATAAACAGTAATACTGTATTTGTTGTTTAGTATGTTAGTTTTGTTACTTTCCATTATTCAATAAAAGTTTATTGAAAAATCATCTGTAATGGTACTTCCTGATGATATAGTGACCGGGAACTAATTTGTATGCCCGATTGACTATGGTTATCTATTGAAATAAATTTGTCGGTTGGGCATCTGTGTCTTATAGACACATTCTCTAGTAGTTATAAGTTCCGTGGTTACTTTGTGGTAGATCTTTGATATTTGCTTTCTGGATTGGTCTTAGTTAGAAATATGACAACCGTCTGTGAAAAACATTTTCCTTCAAAGCAAACTGAGAAGAGATAATCTTTTACAACCATGACAACATGTACACATGGTAGGATTATATTTACATATACATGTATCTAACCTTATTTATAAACGCATATCTAGGGGTATGTCAGTATCCAGTCAAATGGTCATTTTTCATTTGCTTGACTTACTTTCACAAACTAGATCACTATTTCTAGCTAAGAATTTATGTATATATTATTCCCTTGCCCAACAGAGTTGGGGAGCGAATACAGCATTTGACCTGTTCATCCGTCACAAAGTTAAAATCCATGTCATGCATGGGTAAGCTTTTGTCCATGGATGAATCTAGGATAAATGATGACAATAATAAGTATAGAATGTAGATTTGACCTACATTTTATGCATGAGTGACTTGGGTTAAAGTTTTATAAGAGTCCAGGCTACAGATTTAATGGTAGATTGGTCCTTTATAGCCATGAAGCCCCAGATATCAATTAGAAGAAACATGAACATGTGAACTACCAATTTGGTCATTTTGACCAACATTTCATGCATGGTTGATCATGACCAAGGTTAACATATTATGTCCAAAGAGTGGAAGGGGCATATAGATTTTCCCTTGTCCGTACGTACATACAGTGGGGTGCAGACAGAATCTCACGTCCAAGTTAACTTGTAGAGCAGTCACGAAAACAGGTCAAAGTTCACTTGAAGTTAACTTGGAGCAGACTTAGAGCAGTCCTAGAACCTGACTGGTCTGCTCTGGTCCTAGAATCATGACCGTTCTTATAAAGTCTGTTCTAGCCATGACCATTCTACGTAAGTCTGTTCTAGCCATGACTGTTCTACACAAGTCTGTTCTAGCCATGACCGTTCTACCAAAGTCTGCTCTAACCAAGTCTGTTCTTGTCAAGTCTGCTCTTAGCATGACCGTTCAGGTCCTAAAATTGCCACCAAACTGACTAATATATAGTTATTTAGTGAATAGACGTAATACGTGAGTGATAAATTATATGCGTACAGTAACCTATCCACGGATTGTGGTCGCGGACGGGTGGATTTTTAAACTGACGGGTCGGTTCTTAAGGTTCAAAACTCTTACCCGAAATAGGAATACATTGGAAGATTGAGACCTAATTTGTCCAAAGATACTTACAAAATTACACAAATGAATCCAAAAGAACTGACATCATGACTGATCAATACATGTATCTGAGAATAGTTATATATGTTTTTGTCAAAGTTTCATTATTGTGGGCATAAATATTATATCTAATAAAGAAAAAGTCCCATTTGTCATATGTTTTTAGTCAAATTCAAGAAATTTTCACTATTGCGGGCATTGATATTATATCGAATAAAGAAAACGTCCCTTTTGTCATATATTTATAGTCAAATTGCAAGAAGTTTCATTATTGCGGGCATCAATATTGTATCGAATAAAGAAAAAGTACCTTTCGTCATATTTTTTAGTCAAATTTTAGAAAGTTTCACTATTGCGGGCATTGCTATTATAGTATCGAATAGAGAAAAAGTCCCTTTTGTCATATGTTTTAGTCAAATTACCGTAAGTTTAATTATTGCAGACATCGATATAATATCAAGTAAAGAAAAACTCCATTTTTACATATGTTTTCAGTCAATTTACACAAAATTTCATTATTGCGGGCATAGATATTATATGGAATAAAGAAAAAGCACCTTTTGTCATATTTTTTAGTCAAATTACATGAAACTTCATTATTCGGACACAGATATAATATTGATTATAGAAAAAGTCCCTTGTATCATATGTTTTCAGTCAAATTCAAGTAATTTTCATCATTCCGAGCATTGATATTGCATCGAATAAAGAAAAGGTCCCTTTTGTCATATATTTATAGTCAAATTGCAAGAAGTTCATTATTGCGGGCATCGATTTTGTATCGAATAAAAAAGTACCTTTTGTCATATTTTTTTAGTCAAATTACAGAAAGTTTCATTATTGAGGGCATCGATATTATATCGAATAAAGAAAAGTCCCTTTTGTCATATCTTTATAGTCTAATTAGAAGAAGCTCTATTATTTCAAGCATCGATTTTATATCGAATAAAGAAAAAGTCCCTTTTATCATATGTTTTTAGTCAAATTACAGTAAATTTATTTATTGCGGGCATCAAAATAATACCGAATAAAGGAAAACTCAATTTTTACATATGTTTTCAGTCAATGTACAGGAAATTTCAATATTGCCGACATAGATATTATATCAAATATAGAAAAAGTCCCTTTTGTCATATGTTTTTAGTCAAATTCAAGAAATATCTATCATTCCGAGCATTGATATTGTATCGAAAGAAAAGGTCTTGTCAGGATATGATAAAAGCATTAAATTTTCTTCTTGATAATATTTTTGTTCGTTTCGGTGATACAGTCTATCGGCAAAAAATAGGTATTCCTATGGGTACCAACTGTGCACCTCTTATAGCAGATTTATTTCTTTATTGCTACGAGTCACAATTCATGACAAAAATTCAAAAAGACCCTTCTAAACAGCATTTAGTGGATAAATTTAACAATACATATAGATATTTGGACGATATTTCGGCTTTAAATAATCCTGAATTTTCTAAATTTACAGATGAATTTATCCTGCAGAACTTACTTTAATTAAATAGCAGCAATGATTATACTCCTTTTCTTGATCTTGATATATCAATAAATCAAGGAAAGCTAAACACTAAGGTTTATGATAAAAGGGATGATTTCTCCTTCCCTATAGTCAATTTCCCCATCTCGACGGCGATGTTCCGTTAGCCCCTTCTTACGGGGTCTACACTTCACAACTTGTTCAATATGCACGAGTATGTAGTGATGTTTCTGACTTCAAACGACCAAAATCTTTGTCTCACTGAAAAACTTCTGCATCAAGGGTACAGATATCATAAATTGATAAAAACATTCTCTGAATTTTATTATAGATACATTGACTTATTAAGAAAATATGGTTCTACATGCAGGGCTCTTATACATCAGGGCATTTCACATCCAAACTTCTATGGCGATATCATTTAAAAAGCGCATATATTCAAAAATTGTCCTTCCAAACTTATTAATCCGTTGAACAAACTTATTCATAAAGGATATAAATACAGCATTGTTGTTAAATCTTTACTTCTGGTTTTTGTTGGCAAAAATATTGATCTTCTCCTAAATGCTTTATACCAGAACTAAATTTTAAACAATTTTTCATATTGGCAGTATTTGACATTGGACAATATCATGTTCTTTCATAATTCATGATGTTGTTATACCAAATCTATTTAGAAGTATTTCAATTGAAAGTTCATATGTAAGAAGGCTTGGTATCATGGTCAACGGAAAATATGTCCTTAGCTAGCTGTCAGTAACTGCGAGCATTTGTCCGGACAGTACCTGTGTTTATTGTTTTCATGTTTTATGTACTTCATTGTAAGAGTTCTCGTCTTGATAAGTTGGACTTTTTTCTAGTTTGATATTTACTGTGAGTCTTTTTGTGTATTTATTTTTAGCCGTTCACCACACATAGGGGAGGGTTTGGATCCAAGAAAACGAGTTTAACCCCATCGCAATTTTTGCGCCTGTCCCAAGTCAGGAAGATGTTGGTCATTGGCTTGTCCTTGTCTTCTAATAAAATTTTAGTTTCTTGATATTTGGGTTATTGGATGTGGTTCGTTTCCATAGATTTATTCACTTTTATACATTTTTGGGGCCATTTAGGGCTTGCTATATGGTGTGTGGTTCCTCACCGTGTTGAAGACCGTACGGTAACATCTAGATGCTTTGTTTTAGGTCGTTTTAACCTGGATATGGGATGTTGTCTCCTTGACATTTACCCAATTTCCTTTCTTTTTCATATATAGTCAAATTGCAAGAAGTTTCATTATTGCGGGCATTGATATTGCATCGAATAAAAAAGTACCTTTTGTCATATTTTGTAGTCACATTTCATAAAGTTTCATTATTGTGGCTATTATTATAGTATCGAATAAAGAAAAAGTCCCTTTTGTCATATTTTTTGTAAAATTACAGTAAGTTTCATTATTGAGGGCATCGACATTTTATCGAATAAAGAAAAGTCTCTTTTGTCATATGTTTTTAGTCTAATTACAAGAAGCTTTATTATTGCGGGCACCGATATTATATCGAATAAAGAAAAAGTACATTTTGTCATATGTCTTTAGTCAAATTACAGTAAGTTTTGTTATTGCGAGCATCGATGTAATATCGAATAAATATATTTTCAGTGAATTTACAGGTCTGGAAATTTTGTTATTGGGGGCATTGATATTATATCGAATATAGAAAAAGTCTCTTTTGTCATATGTTCCAGACAAATTTCAGTCATTATAGTGAACACAAATACAGATAGGCAGAATATTTACAGTTTCGGTTTCCTTAATTTACTTTATTTTTAATATTTATCCAATATAGTCCCAGTTTTATTATATTTCAAGTATACAATTTTCCAACGTTAATTCTGTCAATTTATATTTGCCTTAACCTCGAGTGAAATCAATC
Organism: Modiolus philippinarum; assembly: GCA_002080025.1. NCBI lineage: Eukaryota > Metazoa > Mollusca > Bivalvia > Mytilida > Modiolidae > Modiolus > Modiolus philippinarum. The sequence continues at coordinate 36,819 of MJUU01072772.1, forward strand.
GAAATTTAGAAAAACGAGTAGTGCCACTCCCGGAAATCACTTTAAAGTTTGTAAGTTATTTGTACCGGAAATAAAGAAAGAAAATGTGTATTTTGCTCTATTTGAGTAAGCTAACGGCTTTGAATGACGAAAATTCTGGATAATCTATAAATCGCTTCATTTGATCGATATGAATTATTTTATAAGAATTTTCAGGGCTTTTGCATGAGGAGGACCGAGAGCGGGTCAGCTAAAGCAGTCATGGCTAGAATAGGTCAGAGCAGTCATGGCTAGAACAGGTCAGAGCAGTCATGGCTATAACAGGTCAGAGCAGACATGGCTAGAATAGGTCAGACCAGTCATGGCTAGAACATGTCAGCGCAGTCTGAGCTCTGACAAGAACGATCTGGATTCTAGCTGTGACCATGTGTGCTCAGAGCGGTCAGGATTCTAGAGCAGACTTGATAACTGTTCTAAGTTAACTTAGAGGAGCTTTTATGACTGCTCCAAGAGAGCGGTCAGGATTCTAGAGCAGACTTGATAACTGTTCTAAGTTAACTTAGAGGAGCTTTTATGACTGCTCCAAGTTAACTTTATGAGAGGTTATGTCTGCACCCCACTGTATGTCCCGTAGTTAAATTTTGTGTTTGGGTTCATAGTATGGTAATGCATTTGATATCTTTATGATATTCATCTCAATGAGTACCACCAAATAGATGTCCATAACCTACATTTCATGCTGGAGTGACCTTGGTTATCTTTATGGTATTGAATCATAATATTCACCTTTATGACTTCTACCCAAAGATTCACTAATTAGGCGTCCATGACCTACATTTCATGCTTGATTAGTTTTTGTTAAAATTTGTGTTTTAGTCTATTTCTCAAAAACTATACATGGTATCTCTATGATATTGCATCATAATATTCACCCTAATTAATGCTACCTTAAGCCTCAACAATAAGGTGTCCATGGCCTCCATTTCATGGTTGAGTGACTTTGGTTAAATTTTGTGTTAAGGTCTGTTTGTCACAAACTATACACAATATCTTTATGATATTCCATTATAATATTCATCTTTTTTAGTACAACCAAAAGCACCTAAGATTAGGTATTTCTGGCCTAAGTTTCATGGTTGATTGGCTTTTGTTGTAATTTACGTTTAGGTCTATTTCTCACAAACTATACATGATATCTTTATCCTATTGCATCATTATATTCACCGTTACTAGTGCTACCCAAAGTATCAACAATTAGGTGTCCATGACCTACATTTCATATTTGAGTTACTTTGGTTATTTTTTTTTATTTACGTATATATATCACCTTTATGCATAATAGTTTTACTATATTGCACCATAATATTTTCCATTATGACTACTACGCAAAGCACCAACAATATTGTGTCCATGACCTATATTTCATGCATGAGTGATTTTGGTTAAATTTTGAGTTTAAGTTCATTTCCCACAAATTTTACATAGTATATTTATGATAACGTATCGAAATCTTCACCTTATTGAGAGCTACCCAAAGTACCATCAATCAGGTGTCCAGGACCTACATTTTATTGATGAGTGATTGGTTAAATTTTGTGTTAAGGTCCATTTATCACAACTGTACGTGATATCTTTATGAAATTGCATTATAATATTCACACTTATTAATACAAACCAAAGCACCACAATTATGTGTCCATGACCTACATTTCATGGTTGATTGCCTTTGGTTAAAACAGAGACATAATTATGTGTCTCTGGTTAAAATTTGCATTTTTGTCTATTTCTCATTCACCCTTTTGAGCACCTCACAAAGCCCTTATAATAAGGTGCCCATGACATTCACATTATGACCGAGTGACTTTGAATGAATTTTTCGTTTAGGCCATTTTATCACAAACTATACATGGTTTATGATATTGCATTATAATTTTCACCTTAATGAGAACTGGGGCTAATATAACATATAATATTCATGTAACGTTATATGATTATTAGTCACAGATGAGAAATAATCAAAGCACATACAATTAGTTGATTTGTTTTGGTTTAAGTTTGCATTTAGGTCTTTTCGTACAAAATACATACATATCAGAGACATATAATTATTGCCAGGTATCAATAAGCTACACTTCTTTAAGGAGGTTTGCTCCTAACATTTTGGGATTTCTGTCAGATTTTCGGAATCCTCGGGTTTTATCCATTTAAAAGCATTAAAAATGTTTGCCCATTAACCCCCTTATTTTTTCCATTATTTCATTTTAAACATCTGTGTATGCATTCTGTAAAAAAATCATTGAATTCTATTTATTCTGTCACCTTCATTCATAGATAAACTTTGCTAATGTTAATCCTATGAAAAACCAGAGGAATTCAGTTTACCGCCAAATTTTCAATCACTTAAATCCCGAAAACGAGATCATCAACCTATCAATTTTTTTCACTTAAATTACTTTTTTTTTTAATTTTCTAACTAAAAATCATGTTTATTTGAAATCCTATTTATTTTCAAATGAAGTAGCGAACCCCCTTAATACTTAAACGACATTACAGTTTTCTAACATCTCATCTACAAACCTTCAAGAGTAGGTAAGTATTGAAAGAAAAAGCCTTAAGGGAGTACGAGTGTCACTTTTCAGAAGCATTCGACATCCTCGGGTTTTATCCATTCATACAGGGTAAAATATTTTTGCACATGGATCATATTTTGTTGGTCATAGGTCACTTTAAGATGCATAAAATAGAAAATATACTAAATTTCAACAATTTCCAATTATATTTTCATATATTTTAAGGTATACATACAGCTAATGGAAATTGAAGGAAAACTCTACAGAAAACTGTTTCCCGCCAAAATTTTGACGTGGTATATCTGACACGGATTTTCAAAATTTTTGCACATGTTGCTCTAGTAGAAAAGCTCTTCAAAATAAAAGGCCAGTTTTTTTAATTCTCATTACATAATTTCTTACACTCGTTCTCCCTTAAAAACAAATTCATTTCCTATTCATGTTTCAGGGTATAAAACAGATCATGGAACGGTGAAATTTTACATTGTTGATAAACATAGTTTAAATTAAAACTAGTTAAGAGACGACTAGCTTTTTAGAAAAGCTTATACTTGTTTCATTTGTAACGTTTAAAGGAATACATGTACCATGAAGTCTTCATGAAGGTATAAATTAAACATTTTCCGTAAATATTACACGGTAGCTTCTGGCAGTACTATTGCTTAACGTCAACCAATGAAATAAGATGCCCGTCCGTTGATTGCGCAAGTTCACCATATACAACACATGAAGAAATTATACAAGCAGATATAATGAGATATAATAAAACAAGTGAATGCAAGCAAAAACAAAGAAAGCAAACACAAAAACTAGTCTTTTTTTCTTTTCTTGGTCGCATTTTTCACACAGTTTATAATCCATTTTGCGTTTTCTATAATAAACATCCACTCAGTCTTTTCTTCAATTCGTCATAGTAAAAAAACTAATCTGAAAATATATATCAATACACTGTATGTAAAAGTCTGAGGCTACTTGTTTTTCTTCAATATGAAAATACTGTTGTATAAGATTGACTTTAAAAACAGGAAACAGGACAATCAGCTAAACATGGCAGACCAAAATGTGTTAAAAACGCCATATTCTATGCAGTAGTAAGACCCCTTCTCTACATTGTTATAGTTCGTGAAAGGGGGTCCAATTTTATTGATTTCGTGAATGACTGAAACAACGGATTTAAAATCCAGCGACATAAAAATCTTCACTTAACTTTGAATGGTAATTCCATAAGACAAGAAATTCTGAAAGAGGAAGCTGTGATTTTTCGCAAAACCACGAAAAATTGAAACCCACAAAAAATAAAACTTTTACAATATTTCGAAAGAGCTGGACCCTGAATAGTTATTTTCTATTCTACTCCAGCCCCCTTTTCCAAAGTAAATCAAAAACCCTTCTGCCGATCGTCCAAGCAATCTTTATGTTTTTTTTATAATTTGTTTAATTCATTAAGTTAACATTTTGATGTAAACCTTTACTGATCAATCATTCAATAAAAGTGGCGGTTTGCAATCTACAGAGGGTGGCCAAAAGTATTCGTGACTTACATTTTTTCCCTAATATATTTCATCTTAAATCGCATTTTTTCAAAACATTATTGTGAAGTCAATTTTTTCCGCTTTCAATGAAAATTTCACTGATAAACTCAGAATCTTGTGAAGTTTCTTTGTTTATTTTGATATAATTTATTTGACGTGCAGTTATTGATAATAATTGATTTAAACATTAAGTGTAAAATTTAAGGTCATAATTCCTTATTTATGCAGGTGAAATTGTGACGTCAGAATTTCACTTCTTTAAATTTTTTATTCTTTGAAACTACATTTCAGGATATTACACTGAAATAAACAATTAAACTTCACAAGATTCTGTGTTTATACAAGTAATACAAATAACAAAATACCGAGGTTACTGTGAATTTAGGTTCTGCATATGCGCATTTCGACAACTTATGTCTCATCAGTGCAGATTAAATCAAAACACTTGGAAATCCATTAACCAAAATATGTGTTAACACTGATAGAGAACAAATAGTGACGAATACTTTTGGCCACCCTTTGAAGTTTACTTTAAAATTTACACTTCCGGTTTTTGATTTGCATCTTCACGGAGGTTTTATTTGATTTAATCGTAAATCCAAAGTTCTTTCAGACCTAATTTTTTTTATAAACAATTTATCATTTTTATTATTTTACAAGGAATACACACCTGTAGCCATACGGCTGTTCATAACCCGTGAATAACACAATACGTATTCTGAGATTACGTAAACAACTCACGACAGTTTCGAAAATATATGAAACTATATTAAGATTGGGATTGAAAAGTGGAAATAATTTAAAGATGTTAATGAAAATGATGCCTTTAAATTCTAACGGACTGCGCAGGCTCAACTTAAGGTGTCCATTCATAATTTTCCTTGACCTAAATGCGACGGGTAAAGATCTTTATTTCCATATATTGTAATCATGTATTTGTATCAACCACGATCTTTTATCTAAGGACATAAAAAGGTGGGGTCATATGAGTGGGTTTTACTATTATTTATCCCTTAACGGCACAACAATGAAAAAAAAATATTTGCAAAATTAGATAGTGGAATTATATAAATAAGAACTATATAATTAACTTTTAACAAAAATAATTACCACACATCGGAATATCACATTCCTCAAAGTCGCCATTACCGATGTAACATCTTGGTTTGGGGACAGTGAATGGCCTCGAATTTCGGCAGTAGTTTCTGGTCCCGTGGTAGGTAGTTAAAGACCAGTTCTGACATGATTTTCCTGATTTCGTAACATTTGCCTTTCCTACATACAGTGCCCCCTTTTCATCCTCTAAACACTCAGACGCTACAAGAGAGACTTAATCAAATAATGTAGATATCATCTCACACAAAACATTGCGAAACTTACGAAATGCTTATTAATTCTACTGTTAATTTCTAAAACTTGTGTAGATATTAACATCAGAAAAAATACAAAGATGAAACATGCTGATAAAAGGAAAATTCGAGTACCGAAAATAAAATTGTCAAGACAATTCAGGGGTACTACACATAGAGATAGAGAAAAGGACAAAACAGAAACAAAAGTTTACACAAACGAAACAAAAATGATGCACTGGCAGAAATTTCCCTTTAAAAATTGGGAAAAATAATTCATAGAAAAAGGAAGGGCAAAATATAAACAATGAAAGGATATGGAGTAAATGTACACGAGACAAAGTCTCTACAAATACATGGTAAATCAAGCAAAGGAACAACGCTTTTATTGTTTTTACATGTATTCATCTTGAAGTCATCATGATGCCTTCAACAATGAGCTTTGCTCATACCTCATAGTAACATGAGTATGTTCAAGGCGGCGCTAGTACCAGTTTGAGTGGAATTCTTCGCGAAATGTCGAACAACGTTGCATCCATGTCTTTTCTGGTCATGGATGCGGGATCACCAACAATGATAAATTTTACTGCCAAGGTGCTCTTACAATCGCTGTCATCCTTTGCCCGACAAACGCATTAGTCAAGTGGACGACAATAACCTATAGGCAAATACAGGGTACTCATAAGTCGATTGTTAGAAAACTTGGCATTATAAAATAATGAGATGTGGTCACTATAAACAGGTGGTTAGAATAACATTTTGGAAATACAAAAATAATAAATGCCAAACTTTGAAGGTATGATAGTATATCCATATGAGAAATTCTCTCACGAACAAGTACACCATACCTGAAATATATAGAGAGCATGCATCTATTCACTATTTAAAAACGCTTTTGATATGCATTAGGATATACTGAAAATGACAAATTTCATTTTTTTTCAGGTCTTTTATCAGTAGGATGTGCCTAATTCAAAGCCAAACTCCCCATTCATTGCTATAAATTGCTTCTTCTTTATCCTTTAAGCAGCCAGAGCGTACAAATTAATTTTTGAATTTTTAATGTTTGGTGTCCTCGTGTTAAGTCCAATGGAAAGGAAATAAAGACGTATTTGATATCGTAAAAAGGCGGAAAGAGTACAGTAATTTTCGCCAGTTTTGTAAAAACCTCTAGATCTACTCAAAATACCTATTTTTCTCATTCAATTGAAACAGTTGTTGAACATACATGTAATATGTATAAGATTTTTAGACATTTGTTGACAAAATCCATGTACATATAACAGACGCGGAAATAGCGAACTCGCTAATAAAAGTAGACGTCATATGCCGGTGAAATACAATGTATATCTTCTAAAAACAGATAAGTTCAATATTTTAAAATCAAAATAGTCACGCTTGTTCTGAAGTTTCAATGTCAAACGTCCCGTGTTTGTGATAATGCGTCGGTGGTCTCTTTGGTTTCTAATTCATTTGAGTATATAATAGCTGCGGAACAGCTATTATATAAACAATGATTTTGCGGACCATAGAGCTATGGGTTTTCTGCTATATAAAACTTGTCTTTCTGTGAGTGTTTTGACAACCTGACGCTAGATTTGCGTACCAAAGTTTTTATATTTCGTTTCTTCCAACAATGTCCAACATTTGATTATACACATTCAGTCATAATTGTGTATTTATAAATGAAATGGCTTGATTATTAACGCAATCCCGCCTAATACTGTGGCCATTTTGAATATCGCTGTCACGTGACATTTAGAAATGCGGTCATTGAGATGCTTAAGAGCTGCTAATTCAGGAATATGTCCAGCCTATGTAAGTTTCATTTCTCAAGAAATTCCATGACCGTTACCATGACACCATTGAACGATATGACGTGTCAGTGTCCCAAATGTAAGCTGACGTTTTCTGCTGGATTCGCATCATCCAGGATTTAACTATACCAATTTTGATCTTTATCTAGATTGACTCACTAACAGTGGGGCTGGTGAGGTAAACAGAGCAGAACATGCTTACCCTTCCGAAGCATCTGATGTTACTTTCAGTTTCATGGGAGTTAAAACTGTGAGTGCCTTTGTTTTAAATGTTGTGTTTTTATTTCTGTTACAAAAACAGGAAAACAGCAAACACCTACAATGGCCAGGAACTACAATCACGTGCCACAATCTACAAGCAAACTGCACCAGAAAAACAATAATGAAAACAAGAGACAAACATAAATAACGATAGGAACTCGGGATAGCCGGACTTGGTACCGGCACCAGCAAAAGCCAGTGGTAGGGTTAAACCGGTTTATGGGTACTGTGTTTTGTAGCGGTCTAACGTCATTGTTTCTTTCGTTTAGCCCTGCCTTTGGACATTGATTTTTTTAAATACCACACTTTTTTCTTCTGAATTCTACTGCTGTTGTTTTTGTCAAGGTATCAAATTTTCACGGCTCGAAAATACTCTTCAACTAGAGAGAGAAAATTCCCCCGCTGCAATTATCCAATGTTTTTCAAGATGTGTTTATATTCAAGTTTTGGATACAATATAGCTACTCTGTTTGTGTCTGTAGGACACATATGATGCTACACAGTTGCATATAAAACATGGACACCCATATGCACTTCCTAGGTATACACGATAAACAAATTTCAAGACCTTTAACTCACATTTCTCACACAGCTTATTGATATTACCAATCAGGTGTTATCATAAATCGACTTTTCAAATGCACAACTTTCAATAAAATGGTCAAGTCTAACTACTCCCAAAAATCACAAATGTTGGCCAAAATCTTAACCATGACAATATGCACATCTTCAAACCATGCCTAATTACTGTGCAAAGTAAAATACATATAGCTTGAATATTGTGGAGGAGATGTCCGGAACAACAGTTCCAGATCGCACATTTTGATAAAATTGCCATAATAACTAACCCTCACAATCACAAAATTGTGGACAAAATCTAAACCATGATAATAAGCACGTCTTCAAACCGTGCTTTATCACTGTGCAGGTAGAATAAATGTAGCTTTAATAATATAGGAGGAGTTGTCCGGAATAACAGTTCCAGAACACACAATTTAATAAAATGGCCAAGTTCATCCAGCCCTCATAATCATAAATTTTGTCCAAAATCTAAACCATGACAATATGCACATCTTCAATCAATGCCTAATCACTATGCAAAGTAAAATAATTGTTGCATTAATATTGTAGGAGGAGTTGTTCGGAATAGCAGCTTTTCAGAGAATGGATGAACGGAAATACGGACAGATGGATGAACGAAAGTAAAACAATATGCCCCCCGACATTTTGTCGCGGGGGCATAAAAATATTAAAATGGCTGGATTGGTTGCATGAATTTGTTTATCATAGTGAGCACGACGAGATTATGGGTCAATCATGTTCGGTTTTCTGTTTGACAGCAACTAAGCATAGGCAACAAATTTCAAAAGCCCACTTGGGAGTATGGTGTAATATAGGTATGAAATCCCACCTGTTATAGATAACTGGACTTGATTTGACGCTATATTGAAATATGTCAGGAGAATAGTAGACAGCACTAAGTAAATCTTTAGTACCGAGGTTAAATCATTTTTTTTAGAGAGACCCTTTCTCATTCGCTGAAAAACCCAAAATGTCTATAATGCCTTTTTTTAAATTCACATATGATTTCTTTTTCATTTAAAAGGTTTTAATGAACTACGTTTGATTGGGGGATCAAAAGGGGTTCCGGATTATTGAACGTCGTACTATAATTATACGATGGCTTTTATAACATGTAAGCATACCATTATTGCATCCAATTTCATCCTCTGAATCTGGGCAATCAGATATTTCATTGCAGCGCCATGAATAAGGAATGCACATTCCACAATTGCAGGAAAAGAATCCTGATCCACATTCTGCAATAAAAATGTATACGAGTATGTAAAATATGCCATTTGACCATTGTTTACATTCCATAACGGAAGGAGAGGTTTTTCTCAAAATGGCCGACTTATATGACGTCACAGTGTGAAAGGCATCAGGCTGTATACGACTGACTGTGAAAAAGGGGAGCTAAATTCAATATTAAGGAAATGATGTGGTTAAAAAGATAATATTAAACTGGAAAAGCTTAGCTATTGGGAGATTGTGTAGTGTTGTCAATGCGGTAAATAAATCAGAAAAAACACATATAAAGCTAAATTCATATCTGGTCCTATAAACCTTGCAGACTACTCCTTTCTATCCTTTTACCTATTTTGATTTTGCATATATTTACTTCATTTTTATAACATTTTGAGGCGATACGAAACCTATTTAGATCAGTATGGAAATGAAAAGATACGAGGTAAATGTCAAGAAGACAACATCCAATCTCCAACTTAAAACGACCCAAAACAAAGCATCTTTATATATATAGGGGTCTCCATACGGTCTTCAACACAGTGAGGAACCCCATACCATGCAAAAAGCTCTAAATGGCCCCAAAGTTAAAGAGTGATTACATCAATTGAAATAAACCATATCCAATGATCCGAATATAAAGAAACTAAATTTTATAAGGAGACAGGGACAAGCCAATGACCAATTCCCGACATCGGATAGGCGAAAAAATTGACTAATTGCGATTGTGTTTTAATCGTTTTCTTGGATCAAAACCCTCCCTTTAATTATGCGTGGTGAATGGCTTAAAATTGAATTCACAAAAAAGACTGACAGTAAATGGTCTAACTTATCAAGACGAGTACCTTTACAATGAAGTACATGTGTATAAAAAATAAAGACAACACATACGGGTATTCTCCTATCAGTAACTGACAGCTACCTAAGGACATAATTTCCGTTAACTGTGATATCAAGCCTACTAGCATTTGAAACTTGAATTGAAATACTTCTAATTGGAAATCGTTTAACAATTTCATCAATTATGGAAGAACATGATATGGTGCAATGCCAAGTACTGCACTGTACAACAAAAACCTTTAAAGTATGTTTATCACATTGGCTATGGGGGGGGGGGGGGAAAGGTTTGGGCCCAATAATGCTAGTTTAACCCCGCCGAAGCAGGTTTGCGCCTGTCCTAAGTCTGGAAATTTATTAAGCCTTTGTGTGTCTTGTCCGCTTTCTAGTTAGTTTACTTTATGTCTATATTTATTTCGCTGAACTTGATTACTCTTTATTCAGGGGCCGACTCCGACCTGCCGTTGGGTGTTGGGTATTCTCACCGTTCATTGAAGATCTTATGGTGGCTTTGAGTTGTTATTACTCCCTCTTTGACACATTCCCCGTTTCCCTTCTTTTTTTCTATTAAAACTAATCATGTTTAGGTTTGTGTTTAATTTCAAAGCACCAAATGACTAAAACATGTTAAGGATTTTAACCTATTTAGATCCGCAAGTCATCTCGATTTAATCACCAAAGCACAATCTTAACACAATGCTTAAATTTTTTTCTAAAAATTCTTAGATCTAAAGATGTAAAGAAATTTCAAGGAAAAGTTCGTGTAGAGGGCGCTGTAATAATTATTGGTTTGATTGTGAAAATGGGAACGTGGCAAAAAACTGTGACAAAGCTTGTGTCCGTTTTTTTTATAGACTCTGCTCTGACATGGCCTTCAATAAAGTTGCCGGATAATCTATACAGTTAACTCTATCAGTTTTGTATGGGTAGAAATAAAGCGACGAAGTCCAGAACATTTTTAAAAATATCTGTAAATGTTTTCTAATAAGGTTCAATATTAAACTATATTCTGCTGAAGTGAAATATCCAGGTAAATCCTGCAATTTGATTGGTTACCTTGACATAGGATATTGGACCGTATCCCCGTGGTAGCGAAACCACGAGTTTTAAATGCTTTTAATAGAAAAATTATAGCACTTCTAGAAGAATATAAAAGTTATTCGGGGATTCACATGGTATACAGGTTCATATTCTCTGTCTGTGCCCTATATCCTATGAATCACAGACCGGAAATACGAACTCGTATCCCCTGTGAAGATTCCCGAATAACATAATATTCTCATTGGTGGTCATATTAAAATTGGGAGTTTTCTTCACAATTTTTAAGTCAATTGTTATGTCTTTTTGTAATTTTGTCATACTACTTTTCATTGCGGACCGAAAGTATATTCCTAACTGTCAAATTGGTATATATCAGAGTGATTTTGATTACATGAACACAATGTGAACGGTTTTGATTCGACTTAGATGAGAGAAACACATTTGCTTTGTTGATATGAAAAAAAGTGGTCAGTGTAAAATCAGCAATTGCTGGATCGTGTTGATATTGAGTTAACGTACAGGTCAGAATAAATTGGGATATATTTATACGGGATTTGAGGATATTAGGGGGTTAATCATAAAGTTTATTGTGGCAAAACAACGGCAGTAGAATACCGAAGGAACGAAGCACAAGATTACACAAATCAAAGTCCAGAGACAAGGCAAAAGCAAGTACACAAAAAGACGGCAGACCAAAGACACCACATGCCCACAAAACACACGAACATTACATATACAGCACAAAAAAACTAAAGCACTAACAGTGTGAACTCTCAATAAACAAGAGTGACATCAGGTGCTCCGGAAGGGTAAGCACGTCCTGCTCTGTGCACAGCACCCGTCACACTGTCAGTGGGTCAATCCAAGGTAAAGTCAAAGCCGGTAATGTCAAATCCGGGAAGACGCGAATCTAGCTGAAAATGTCAGTTTTTATTTGTGACACTAAAATTTCATACCTATCTATGATGACGGCTATAGAATTTCTGAAGGGATGAAAGTAACAAAGACTGAACATATCCCTCAGCAGTTTTTATGACAGTGCTTTTGCTCTTTCCACAAAGTCACTGTATGTACTGCACGCTCTACAGTAACGACTTAATTGTGAAATATATACTCCATATGCTGGGGATGCAGGTATATTGCTGCAGAGAAAGGGAAAGTTCACCATTGGAAAGTCAAAATCATCACGTTTGTCATATAATTTAGATTTCAGACGTCCATGTTCGTCAATGTATAACAAAAGGTCAAGGTATGAAGCAGAATCGGGTGTATCGGTTGTCTCCTTAATTTCAAGTTCATTGGGGTAGATACGACGTAAATATTCTTTAAATCTTGGGTTAGTAAGAGAAAGTACATCGTCTATATATCTGAAGCTGAAATTAAAAGTCTGGGCTAGTTGTTTTTGTTTCTGTTGTATCAGCCCTTGTAAAAACTTTGCTTCATACGAAAAAAGGAAAAGGTCAGCTTAAAGTGGCGCACAATTTCTTCCCATAGGAATCCCTATTGTCTGTTGAAAAACACGGCCTCCACATTCAACAAAAATGTTGTTGATCAAAAATTCAAGCATCTTAATCACGTCATTTTCACTGTATTTCCTGTTTGACTCAGTGTGGTTCTCTACAAAATATGTTTTATCTTTCCTATTACCAGACAGGAATACCTTCGCCCACATTCTGGCATAGTCTTCAACTGCATCCATCATTATTTTGAAGTTATACTTCCAGTTGATGTGCTGGGGTTCACGGAGTTTTGGACCTTTTGAAAAAATATCTCGTAATTTTTGGTTACCAACGATATCTAGGTCACCCGCAATCACGTGTCCAGCAGGACTTTAGTTGAATGGGGAAGAGGAGCAGGTGCAATTAGGCGGTTTGGCTTTAGAGTCATCAATCTGGAAATCACGCAATACCCGTTTGTGATTGAAAATAGTGGTTGCAATAGATTTAGTGTAGGAATAAGAGATAAGTGGAACAGATTGGTCTTTGAAGTAAGGAGGAATGTTAGATTTCGCTGTTTTGTTGTGCAGAGTGTTGGAGAGATTAATGGCATCTAGGCCTTTGTTAGCAAACTGAATTTTAAGAAAAGATCGGTTTTCAGGTTTATTTTCAGAAGTTGTAACAGGTTTGAACCGTCTGTGATTGGCGATGTCCATAACGATAGATGTTAATTTATATTCCAGAGAATGCCAGTCAGTCACAGTTGAATCGAAACATACTTTGTAAAACGAATGAAGTTTCGAAAGTGGCAAGGAATACAATTTTGTACGAATGTGATGAATACCTAGTGGCATTTTCATAAATGGAAGGAGACCATCAATTAAAATGTCATGTGGGGCGGTATAATGCCTATGTCCATGAATACGTGGTCTTCGCTGGCTTCCATTAAGGATATTCATCACATTCACAGAACTGCATCCTGGGCTTTCAAAAAAAGATTACCTACACTTTTAATATTATCATTGGAACCATAGGGTATTGCTGTTCCCAGCTCTTTGATCCAGTACTCCTCTTTTTGTAGACGGTAAGGTGTACTTAGGGTAGCGTCGTTTGACTTGTGATATATTTTTTCAATAATCCTGATCTTCATATTTACGATTGAATGATTGAGTTTTTGAGTTTTCCAACGATGAATTTGTAACAGTTAAATCTCAGTATACGGGACTTTTGATCGAGATAGGAGCTCTTTGGTGTACAATGACATTAAAAGGAGGGAAAACTGGTACCAGACTGCATTCGTCTTGGCTTCACGCGGGGACTACCCTCCATCCGGGCACTTTTAATGTAAAAAGATCCGTATTCTAATGCAGTTCCGAAAAGGGAAAGTTTAAACCAAGAGGTTTGGTATGCACTTTCACGCTGCTATTGCTTCCGACAGTAAATCTTACCCAGTCAAACAGTAAATTATTAGATTAAAATAATATTCGGAAGCAAAATTGATGGTCAGGTTTAGTCAAATTATAACAAAGTATCATTAATATACTTAAAATGGTAACAAAGAGCTCACTATCTAATTAAAGAGTCTTATTTTTATTCAAATCTTTTAAAATATCTGGTTGCATAACAAATTATCGCACGTTTTATCAGCAAAAGTTTTGAGCCCGTTTAATAAAATGCAATAATAATGATTCAATAATGCAAGCTCAACGTGTTACAGTGACTGTAGCTTAACACATGAGTAACCAAATTTTATTTAAGGTAGATCGACACTAATACATGGAGCATTCGATTGGCGCTTTCGCGAAACACAAGTCGGATGCGGAATTGACTGAATTTTCAAGCCGGAATATACCTTATTTGGCCTTTTCATTGTGACGTCATAATAGATAAACATACACTTTCCCGCCAATTACCTCCCTTTTACCATAAATATTGTCTGTTTCGTAAACTATATAGAACATTTCTCTTAATCAAACAGTGACATATAGATTTTATCAGCTCAACTTATAGCTGAAATGTATATCCCTGAAATGTCAAAAAGATTTTTAAAAAATCTATCTGATGTTTATTTCTTATGAAAGCTAAACAATAAGCATGTTCCCACAGTTCACTTTATATTCTTTGTAAGTATTGCTGAAAAATACTGAATTTGGCCTGATTTTCAAAGTCTGATTACAGGAAAAGAAGATCGGTGACATATCATTTTTATTTTATTTTTTTTTAACAAATTGGCTAAGGACTACAAAATATCTTAAAATAAAAAAAATTCTGTCTGATATTTTTATTAGGCTCGAACTACCTTAAGGGGTATGAACTTCAGTTTTCAGAAGTATTCGATCTCCTCGGGTTTATCCATTCAAACAGGGTAAATTTTTTTGCACATGGATCACATTTTCGTGGTCATTGGTCACTTTAAAATGTATAAAGAAGACAATATACATAATTTTATCAGCTTCCAATTATATTTTCATATATTTAGGAAAACTCTAGAGAGAACCGTTTCCAGCCATAATTTTGACGTCTTATATTTCAAAAATTCTTGCATGGATTTACAAAATTTTTTGCTTATGTTGTTCTACAAGCAAAGCTTTTCAAAACAAAGGTCAGAGATTTCATTCTAATTATAAATTTTCTGACACTCGAACTCCCTTAAGACAGAGGACGTAAATAATAATATACAATTATGGTCTTTTGTAGACGATACAAAAGACCCAAAATTAATTGTTTTAGAAAATAATCAGCGTACCTGGAAATAAGCAGGCTTTTCAAAGATTGTGTTTGTTTTTTTAATTAATCAAAATAAGTACAGTATATAATCACGAAAATCAATAATTCCGTCCTTCCAATTTTTTTATGGAAAAGGAGAATAATAAAATACATTTTTCGATCACTCGGTCGAAGTTCCCACGACAAATTATAAAAAAAACTTTCGAAATCCAGATGAAAAATGCAGAACTACTTAAACGCAATACCCCGATTTTGAATCGCATGCTCTTATTTTCGATTACTTTCCGGATATTTTATAAATAGTAGTCTACTTCTAAAAAATTCTAACGATCTCCTCTGGCAGTCTTACCCATTGCCACAGAATACAAACCTTTGATTTTTCTACTCTTTATACTACCCTGCCACACAATAAATTGAAAACAGTAATTTCGGATTTGATACATCAATGTTTTTGCACTAAAAACGGAGAACGCAGATACACTTATTTAGTAGTAGGGAAAGACAAAACATATTTTGTTAAGAACCACACTGAGTAAAACAAGAAGTACACTGAGAATGACGTAATCAAGATGTTGGAATTTTTAATAGATAATATTTTTGTCGAATTTGGAGGCCGCGTTTTCCAACAGACAATCGGGATTCCCATGGGAACTAACTGCGTGCCACTTTTAGCCGATCTGTTCTTTTTTTCGTATGAGACGAAGTTTTTACAAGGGCTTACACAGAAAAAAAGAAAAACATTTAGCCCAGTCCTTTAATTTCAGCTTTCGCTACATAGACGATGTACTTTCTCTTAATAATCCAAAATTCAAGGAATATTTACACAAGATCTATCCCAATGAGCTTGAAATTAAAGAGACTACTGATACACCTACTTCAGCTTCGTATTTAGATCTTTTAATTAACATTGACGAAAATGGACGTTTGAAATCTAAGCTGTATTACAAACGTGATTATTTTAACTTCCCAATTGTGAACTTTCCCTTTTTTAGCAGCAATAAACCTACCTCTCCAGCCGATGGAGAGTACATGTCACCATTGATTCGTTACTGTCGGGCATACAGTTTATCCAGTGACTTTTTAGTTCGAGCAAAAACACTGTCCCAAAAGCTGCTTAGCCAGGGACTTGTTCAGCCTCTGTTACTTTCATCCCTTCAGAAATTCTATGGCCGTCACCATGATATCATTGACAGATATGACGTGTCTGTGTCCCAAATGAAAACAGACATTTTCAGCTAGATTTCACGTCTTCACGGATTTGACTCAACCCTGGATTGACTCACCGATAGTGTGACGGGTGCCGCATTGTAGCTGTCTCACGTCGTTGTTTTGTCTTTGTTTTTATCTGTTATAGTTTTTGCCATGTCTTTGGACTTCGATTTTTGTAGTCATCGCTTCCCTTGTTCCTTCGGTATTCTACTGCCGTTGTTTCAAAATGCTTCTTATGTCAGCAAAGAGAAAAGTCGTCATTTTGTTGATCCTTAAAACGTTTGGTTCACCGAACATACTTCTAATACGGCATTTCTGTTTGGCTGAAAGTCGTGTGACTTGAGGATTAATGACGTCATCGGGCAATATCGTTTTTAATTAAACAATATCAAGATTGATAGAATATCATGTGACATGTTTTAAACCAACTAAATTATTCAAATAAAATCATTATGTAATTATGTAATAATTTTATTTAGTGTCTTAATCTACCAAACACCTGGGAGTTCATACAAGAGCGATATTTTTCATACAATAATACTGGTGTAAATGCTTAATTGTCCAAATATACATAATGTACCTGCCTGATGTTGAATCCAATTACATTAAACATATTTCATTTGCAAAAACAAATGCAAAAGGGTTGGACACACGTTATCTCAACATTAAATACGTCCTCTCCCTTACAAATATATATAACATTGAAAACATATAAAATATATGTAGCATTTGTCCGGACATTACCTGTGTGTATTGTCGTCATGTTTTATATACTGTAATTGTACTTATTTTCGCGTTGTACTAATTTTCACGATTTTCGCTGTCACCAACTTTCCGCGAAAAGAAGTACCCGTGAATGCAATAATATATTTCAACAATAAAGTTATAAGGAAAGCACTCACTTCCGTGAAATTAAATACACGCAAACTTGGCTAGAAAGGAAGTACCGTCGAATATAAGTACAATTACAGTGCTTCATTGTAAGCCTTACTGGACTTTTTTCTAGTTTGATTTTTACTGTGAGTCTTTTTGTTTGTTTGTTTTTGGCCATTCGCCACACATACGGGGAAGGTTTGGATCCAAGAAAACGAGTTTAACCCCATTGCAATTTTTGCGCCTGTCCCAAGTCAGGAAATGTTGGTCATTGGCTTGTCCTTGTCCTCTTATAAAATTTTAGTTTCTTGATATTTGGGTTATTGGATGTGGTTTGTTTCCATTGATTTATTCACCTTTTTACCCGTTTGGGCCCATTTAGGGCTTGCTATATGGTGTAAGGTTTCTCACTGTGTCGAAGACCGTAAGGTGACCCCTAGATGCTTTGTTTTTGGTCGTTTTAACCTGGATATGGGATGTTGTCTCCTTGACATTTACCCCATTTCCTTTCTTTTTTATATAACAAAATACTTTACAATTAGAATGACGACTTACAATGAGTATATATATAAAAAGAACATATTATCTCAATTAAGATTGAACAAAAACTTTTCAGAACATAAATTTGAGGGACTGGAATGGGTGTTATCAATAGCACAGAAGAAGTGAAGCTATGGTTTTTGAGAGCCGATTGCATTACTAAATCGATGATTAACTGCAATAAAAGAATGTACACTACTTAATATTTCAGTGTTTTGTAAACCAGTAAGATTTGTTTCACCAGCTAACAGCAATTCGATAGTTATAGGATATCTATGTAACCGATTAAATAAATCAACACGACATTGTTCATAAAATGGACATTCCATAAAAAATGGATGGGATCTTCAACAGGCTGGCCACATAAACATGATGCACTTGATTTCATATTTACACGATACGGATCGGCATTAAGGGAACTACACATATGCCTGAATTTAATTTAGTATGAATGATTTAACTATTGAATTTTTGATAGTGCATAATTCATAACTGGAAATGAACCAATGTCAATGTATTCAAATGAAATATACGTAATTAACAAAATTAAATATATATTTGAAATCATATTACTTAATGCAGACGAATTACAGAAACAGGAATGACCTGTGTACTATCTTCAAAATAGATAATTATAGTTACATGGTACTACATAGATTATGTGACGTAGGATATAGAATGATGTAAATCTTGATGTAATCCAATCAAAATGTTTTTTCAATGGAAAATTTTAGGAATGTAGCAGACAGAATTAAAGGTTTCATATCCCTAAGAATGGAAAACCATACTAAAAAGATACATAGGCTAGGGATATCTGACGAGGATGATTGCCTTGGTAACTACATGTATTAGAAAATTATGTCCAGACATCAGTTAACAATACTTCCAGTTGCTAATGCAATTTTATTATAGAAAAGCATGAGGGTATATAGAAATATACTAAGGGAACTAAATGTCAGGACATTAGTGTACAATATGACTTAGTATACTAAATAAAATCAATATTGTGATGGAAAAAACATGAGGGGTGTGTGTTAAGATATATTGGATTGGTTATGGACTCCTTTTGTCTTATAATATTAGGGGGGCATTAGTCACAAAGGTAATAAGGGGGAGGGGGGCGTTTATTATTAATGTGATAAAATAAGGTAAAACACCTTGATCTTCTTCTATCAATTAGTTTTCCCACCCTGTTTCGTAATAAATAGAGTCACCACTAGCATAGAGGGACAGACCTGTAACAATACGCCCAGCTTCTAATTGTAATTTGTCCAATTTATCAGAGTCTTGTTGGCAACAGCCAATCCATTATTCCCATGGGTCGGGTAAAGGTTAAATGCGTGAATTCAATACTATATTATTACTACATACTCTTTTGACAGTCTAATCTATATCTATTAGAAAGGCAAACTGTTGTGAAATTTTTGGTACAAATCGGTTTAAACATTGTTGTCTGTCGTCGTGTTAACGATGTTTTGCAAACTGTCAACTATCCTGTTCACCAATGTCGTGTTCCTAATTTTACATGCGCGTTGCTATGTAAGGGAATGGTATAGGGGCACTGTTTGAGTTTGACTTGAGGAGGTGCTTTAAGCAGATACTTTGTCAAAGCATCCAATTGAAAGCTTTGAAACGTAACCTCACATGACTAGAAGTGAGGAACTAGAGGTGATCTCAGCTTCAAATGACATCGTCGGAAGTTGTGTGATCGGAAGAGCAAATACCCTTATTTAATGCCCGAGCGACCACACTGATTTGAAATGAAGTCATAGAACATCACGAGACTCCACAAAGGGTTGTGGTAAGGCATTGAGCGCGCATGCAATACCTAAAAATAGTATAATTTCCCCTATATAGCCATATTGACCGGAACCGATTTAATATGAAGCCTGACACCCCTGGACATTCAAATAATGTACTGTTATTGCCATTCTTAAGCAATTAAACGACGTTATGCTACATTTGTATTAAACGTAGTTGTAAATAAAAAAGTAAACAGATTCGACAGGAAACCTAATATCTCTGAGGCAATTACCGTCATTTTTGGCAAATCAAATCATGCAAAACATAAATATTGCTTTCAATATGTGTCTATTTACGATATACTTCGAAACGAGATACGCATTATTTGCATATAATAGTGTTACATATGATATGAAATTTGCATTTGGTACAATAATGTTTGTTGTCAAAAATGTTGTTGGATAATATGGAAGTCGTGGCACTTAATATATTTATCTTCGTAAAGCAATACATGTATTAGATTTAAGCTTTGATGACAGTCGTCGGTTGAATAGAAATCGACTTCGTGCATTTATTCTCAAGAGAAAATAGAGAAAGTTAACTTACGGTGCTTGAAAGATTTTCTAGAAAGCACCAGATAATTTGATGATAATGTTAAATTTCTTACTTGAAAACATTTTATTGTAACAGTAGTAACTTTATATAAAAAAGAATTCTGATCATTTTGTTTATTTGGTCCTATAAGTTATTTTGATTTGATCTGCACTGATGGTCCAAAATTTGTCAAACTGGCCATCTACAGAGATGTAATTCGCCGTTTCAGAAACTAAAGCATCGTGGGTAGAGCATTCACCAAAATATTTCGATTGGTCAAGAACGTAAAATAGCGTAACGTTATTGGTTGAAAATTGATTGTCCGTACAACAAAATATGAAATACAAGCAGTGTACCCACAATTCCTTTCTGAAATGGCAAATTCACGTCTTTAGCAAGGTGAATAACAAAACAAATCAAGTTATTTAAGAAAATTTGACATGCTAAGCGTTGGAATTTGGTACATTTGTAATATATAAATACATTATACAAAATTTATTTTTTTTAAATCTCAGTCTTGAATGTAATATATAGATTTAATAACTGCATTGAGTGAGATACGATATTTCCATACTCAACATAATTAAAGTTTTCTAATTTAAAAAAATAGAAATGCGCATATGCAGAAACAAAGTTCACAGTAACTTCCTTATTTTGTTATTTAACCTGACGGTAGGCATGGCCGCCTTTATTTGGTGACGACACAGTCCTGCGGTCCTAGGACTGCAAGATAATTTGAATAGCAACCAATAGCTTACTAAAAAAAACATCTTTCTCTACAGTAAAATTGAATTTCTCCGAGTGGTCAAGATGAATATAAACATATAAACAATATTAAGGATAAGACTTTTTTGAAAATTCTAGAACATTTTTGGAGACATTTTTTTTGGCAAATCAAGTCAATTAATACATAAAATTGCTTTAGAAAATATGTTTCATTATGATATACTCCGAAATAAGATGCGGATTATTTTTATATAATAATGTTACATATAATATGAATTTGAACAACGAATTAAAATTTTGAAAATCTAACTATGAAATATATATAAATGTCATATGGAAAAATATGGACTTAAAAATATGTTTCCCGATATTTTAAGGCGATATTTTACAAAAACGCGGCCCTCATTCTCCTAATTTTGTATTATTATGCTCATTTACCATTGGGCTGATGCCACTGCTGGTAGACTGTTTGTCCCCGAGGTTATTCACCAACCCACTAGCCAGGCAGTTCTGGTCCAAAATCTATTATTTAAAATTATTTTAAAACGTTCAATATCTAAATTTAAGAATATTTGTTGAAACCTTAGGACTATCTCTCTCCTGCAATGCCCTGTTCTTAGCTGATTTTGGCTTTCCTTTTCAAATGATCTTATTGGTAATTTGTTCTCTATCAGCTTTTACATATATTTCGGTTTATGGATTTCCAAATCTTTTGATATTATCTGCACTGACGAGACATTAGTTGTCGAAATGCGCAAATGCAGAAACAAAGTTCACAATAACTTCGGTATTTTGTTATTTAACCTGACGGTAGTTATGGTCGCCTTTATTTGGTGACGACACAGTTCTGCAAGAAAACTTGAAAAGCAATCAATAACTTACTGAAAAAAAACATCTTTCTCTAAAGTAAAGTTGAATTTCTCCGAGTGGCCAATATGAATATAAACATATAACAAATATTAAGGTAAGGCTTTTTGAAATCAATTTATACATAAAATTGCTTTAGAAAATGTGTTTCATTATGATATACTCAGAAATAAGATAAGGATTATTTTCATATAATAGTGTTACATATAAATGAATTGAACAACGAATTAAAATTTTGAATATCTAACTATAAAATGTATATAAATGTCTTATGGCAAAATATAGAGTTAAAAGATATGTTTCCCAATAATTTACGGCGATATTTTAACAAAAACGCGGCCCTCATTTCTACTTATTTTGTATTATTATGCTCATTTACAACTGGGCTGATGTCACTGCTGGTGGACTGTTATTCCCCGAGGTTACTCACCAACCCAGTAGCCAAGCGGTGCTGGCCTAAAATCTTTTATTTAAAATCGTGCAATATCTAAATTTAAGAATATTTGTTGAAACCTTAGGAGTATCTCTCTCCTGCAAAGCCCTGTTCTCCGCTTATTTTGGCTTTCTTTTTTTGATCCTATAGGTAATTTGTACTCTATCATCTTTTACACATATTTCGGTTTATGGATTTCCAAATCTTTTGATATTATCTGCACTGACGAGACATTAGTTGTTGAAATGCGCATATGCAGAAAACAAAGTTCACAGTAACTTATGTATTTTGTTATTTAATTATTAATTATTACCCTTCCGGAGCACCTGATGTCACTCTGTTTTTTGAGAGTTCACACTGTAAGTGCTTAATTTTTTTTTGTTGTGTATGTAATGTTCATGTGTTTTGTGGGCATGTGGTGTCTTCAATTGGTCTTCCGTCTTCTGGTATTCTTGCTTTTGCCTTGTCTCTGGACTTTGATTTGTGTAATCTTGTGCTTTTTTCCTTCGGTATTCTACTGTCGTTGTTCTGACGGTAGGTACATGTATGGTCGCCTTTATTTGATGACGAGACAGTCCTGTGGTCTTAGGACTACAAGATAATTGGGAAAGCAATCTTACTGAAAAATCCATCTCTGTCTACAGTTAAATTGAATTTCTCGGAGTGGTCAATATGAATATAAACATATAACAAATATTAAGGTAAGACTTTTTTTAAAGTTCTAGAACTTTTGTTGGAGACAATATGTACCTGTGCCGCACTTAAATACCGGACAGAAATCCCATCTTCTATTCGGATCAGTAGTGTAGCACCAAGGGCCTGGGTATTCTAGATCTGGATTCCGACAGTAATTAAATGGTAGGGACTTCAACCTGTGTTGATGTGGATCATCGGATGCCCACGCCTAACAAGGAACTCCAAAAATTGTGACATTTATTGTACCATTGTATGTCGTTCCTGTCTCGTCGACCTTACAATCTGAAATATAGGGAAATAATGTATAAGCAAAATAATACAATATATATGCTCCTAGTTATGACGATGATTGTGGTAGAAGATTAGAGATATGCACTCTTTGTCAGCTGACTGGAACGTCTTAGCATACATTTCTAGTTAGTTCATTTTATATCAATGTAACCAGGAGTAAAATGTATAATTGTAACCAAAAGAGTCATGTCCTTGTGTCTGTATTGTGGAGTAGAAAGGTAACGGTAAAGTGCTCTGTTGAGAAGTATAAAATTTCACAATTCAAAAGGCTATTTTAATTGAACTTCTTTCAATCCATAAAATTTAATTAACATCTTTATCAATGGTAAACAAATAAGTTAAAATTCGTGTCGAACTGCGATAAAAGGTAAAACAATATATATATATATATATATATATATATATATATTGTTTTACCTATATATATATCAAAACGTAAAAATGATTTAAAAACAAGAAGACAGAGTAGGGGATTACCCAAGATCATCGACATTGATGTCTTCAAATGGCCGTGGAAAAGAAACAAAATGGCCGATATGTGAAGTGTTAGGTCACAAGTGGAATACAGCTAAAATTAATTTAACGTTCCCTGTTTAGAGTAAAGCCAAATATTGGGTGAAATACACAATGGGTAGGGGCAGGATATTTAGCCCTCTACACGAAACCAAAAATAATCATTAGAAACTGTATATCAAATATTTATCATTGATATTTTTTTAAGAGTTCCTTAAAATGAATTTTCACAACAGAAATTTCCTTATCTGAGTTTCGCCCTTTCTTCCGTCGTCGTTTGTTTACTTCTTTACACACAATGACAATGCCTGGCTCAAATGAAAGCCGAAACTCCCGACAAAATGACAGTAGTGAGAGAATAGGAGCAAAGAAAAATTACCTAAAAATGCAACAACAAAAAAATCCGTGCTCATACTTTCACTACAAAGCACTCAAAGTCGGAAACTGGCACTTTTTTTACTGAAAAGTGCTGTAAGTTCTTGACAAGTCTAAGCTTGCCTATAAATGACTAAATTAGTCTCGACCAAAGTCTGATTCAGTCTAAAAATTACTGAATGAGTCTCGACCTGTCTTGTCGAGGCTTTACTCTTACTGAAAGAGTTGACCAGTCTGGACCTCTACTGAAAAAGTTTCGACATGGCTCGACCAATCTAAATTTGTACTGAAAAATTAACTGCCAGTCTTAGCTTGTACTGAAAAGTTTCGATCCGTCTCGCCCAGTCTGATTTAATAATGAAAGAATCTCGAATTGTCTAAACCGGTCTAGACCAGTCTGATTTAGTTGTGAAAGACTCTTGGTCTGTATTACAAAAGTAGAAAAATTAATAATCTAGTAGCAGGTGGTAAATGTTCAAAATTAAGTTAAAATTAAAAATATCAAGAAAATTTACTGTGTTTTCAAACCTCCTTTTACAGCTAAATAAGCTGAACCATCAGAAATGTTATAAATTTTTTTCAAACAATTACATGGAAACGTAGTAGATTATTTAGTTTCAGTTATTGAAAAACTTGGTATGTTATTTTAGCAACTTCCACATTGTGCTATGATGCCTTCCACTTTGACTTTATACCATGACTGGTGACAACCATGAACTTAATTTTCAAAAAAATAATACCAAACACATTGCTAATTTCATGAAGAATCTGACCTTCTCATAGACAAGTTTTATGAAAGAATGCATGAAAATTAATTCCACCTGTAATCAAAACATATATATACTGATCACTGCAGGTGATCTGGTGCTTGGCACGTATGCTGATTATGTCCAGGATTTATCTTGGGTATGTCAGCAAGTGTATTGTTTGTATTTCCTGCAAATGTGATATCATGACAATTATTTTTATATTCACACGAGACTCAAAATAATGGAAAAGTTTTCTTTGTCATAGACATGGGTGTAGACAGGAAGAGTTACAATGTAAGTTTGTGCAGAGTGCTGTTTGTCTTGTACTTAGGGCTATTCCTTGCAGCAAATGTTACAAACTGGGTTAAAGCCTCTGCATGGTAGACTGGAAGTTCCAGTACTTAGGTGCTGGTCCATCGACAAAATGCATACATGTAGTATGAAATTTACAATATCCCATAACCTCATGCAGTGATTACCCTTAAGTTAGTTTTTGGTGTTACATTTGATATTGGTTGGTTGTTCTCTACATGTATATAAGTTTTTTGTTACTTGCAGGGCCTCTAAACAATATATAATTTTTGTCGGTCTTCCAAATGTTTTCATTTCATCTAGGCTGAAGAGATATAATTTGTCAAAATGAGTACCGAAATTGACTAGGACTAAAGATTTTTGTCATTTTCTCAATAAGACAGAATGCAGTCCAACTTCTTACTTTAGTTGATGTTACTTTAATTTCAATTTGAAGTAATTTGAGGCCATGATTGTTCTCCTTAATTGGGTAATACTAACTTAATCAATTAAATAAATAATAAGTTTTCTAAAAAAATAAATTAAAAAAATAATAAGTACCCGCTCGCCTCTGTGTTTTGATACTCGCCTCAAAATAATCAATTCCAAAACTAAAAATTTAAAAAAAATTATATTACTCGCTCGCCCGAAATGTTTAGGCCCAAAAGTCCTAAGTAAAAGAAATTAAATTTGTGTGGCCTAATCACTTTTTTTTTTGCTCCCGTGCTCGTTTGCTGTTGGATTGCACATAGTGAATTACATCGTCGAACAGTGATGATTGAATATCACGTCTTGCACATCGAAATTTTGTCATATAAAAAGATAAGAATGACACTTTCTGAGATACAATTCCACCCTTCTCAAAATTAGGATCTATGAAAAAAGTTTATAACAAAAGTTTATAACATAAATCAGAAAATATATGTATATTTTCTAGACTAACACTGAATCAAGCTTTTGTCAATATTATACTCATCCTGTACTCAATTCGATTTGCAAGAAATTATAACGCTTTGATGTTTTTTTTTTTTTTTTCGTTTACATCAATATTGTGTTGTACAAAAAAGTGTCGCAACCTCTGTGAATTTACGCTAACAAGGAGTCGCTACTTTGTGAACAAGGTTTCGCATTGTCGCCAATAAAGAGAATCAGTTTTTGACATTTTTCGGTTTACTTTCTAAATACTGAGGTCCAGAACCTTTCGAGGTGGCTATTTTTATAGCAAATTATTTTTCCTATAAATGTGGTTCTACATCCACATATATAGTTGAAGCGTTTAGAGGGGAAAATTGATTTCCCACAATTTTTTCATATGCGTTTAAATTAAACATGTCTCGATCGTAGATGAACCAAAAAATGTATTTAAAACAAGACTTTATATAATTTATGCTTATAATTAACTCTATTACACTCTCTCGTCTTATTTTCTTCTTTGTCGTCGTGCCGGATGTTAGTTATTACCGTCTGATTTGTCCCACAATTCACCTGTGAATAGCAATCAGCAATGCAGTTGCTTCCAAACGTCGCACTACGTACCCTATGAGAAGTGTTTGGATTGAGACTGTAATAAAATTAATCAAAAAGTACAAAAACGTTTGTTTTCATTTTTTTAAATCAAAATAATAATTTCTTGTGGCATTATTCAAATTGCAATATTATAATAAATGGATATCAAAGGTCTTTTATTTTAGAGTCAGGGTAGACAGTGGTTGAACTGTTAAATCTCCGATCTCTTCCTTATTTTCTCTGTGTGCGTGTATGTGTGTTTTTATTTTGTGATTTGGGTTTGCTTTTTTGTTTTGTTTCTTTTTTTTTCTTTGCATTGTTTTTTTTTTTGTTTGTTTTGTTTTGTTTTTTTTTTCTTCTTTTTATTCGCTTTATTTTATTTCCATTCTTATTGTTATTTTTTTTTTTTTTGTTGTTGTTGTTAATTGACTTGGCCTTCTATTATCTTTTCTTTTTTTTAAATTGAAAACCCTACCTATAACGGTCGTGAAACTTGTAATACATGTAAGTATTTTATATCCAATTTTGATGTATTTCTTTTTTTTTCCTTCCAACATCTATTCAACACTTACCCTCATTGAAGTTAGACTTTCGAATCGCGTATGAATTTTTATTGTCCTTCACTGCACCATTGCAGTTTTGATTAAGTCGACACTGTCCATCGAGATAGTTTGCACTGCAGCAGTAGATTGACCTCAAACACCGAAAAGCACATGTTATATCTGATGATGCTGGTTCTATGTCAGTTGAACATTTTTCGATATATTGTTTTCCAGGAAATAGCTTGAACAGTTGTGTTCGAAGCATTGTGTCAGTCATACCGATCATAAGTAATCGGGTGAATGCAAGTGCATTAATTGGGAACATAATTAACGTGACAAATTAAAATCAAAATCAAGTCTTACTTATGTCGTTTTCAAACTTCTCCTTTCGGCTGTTTTTCGAAAAACATTAACTTCGACACGCCCAGGTTTTAATGTTTAGCCAACCACGATATCTGAATGGGCCTGACTTTGTTTTTAAAATCAAGTTTCAAAGAGACCAAATAAAACCAACATCTTTAAAATGTAAATATAAGAAATGATGATAATGATTTTATTCTAATCTAATTGTCTGTCTTTGATCTGATATGCTTATGTAACTTAATGAATTATTAAGGGAAAAGTGTCTGGTAGATGAATAGATAAACTGAAAATTATTAATTCGTTATACTTATTTAAGGAAAAACACAATGTGGGGATTTTGACAAGCAATTATTTCTCAGTTATGTCAAATAAAGCAAACAAAAGACTTTATTGTATATGTTCATAAAATTTGGATAAATAAATATATGAACAGAACGATACAGAAGAGAACTACTGTCCAGTTTAAGGAATTTTTGTAAAAAAAATACTGAACTTATACACTTCTGGACTAAGAACTTTATAGAGAAACGCAACGTTCCATGCAGTATAAAGACCTCCTATATTTTCTAAGGACAGCAGACTCACTGGGATTCGTAAAAAGGGCTTAATTTCCTGCCCCTACCCATTTCTCCTCTTCTACAGTGGCAATAAAAAAACGCGTTCCCACGGTTGGGACTTCCACCTTTATTTCTTACTTATTTGACTGTAATTTTCATGATTTGATTAATTTGATCTCTTCGTGGTATAGCTGATATTACTCACTGGACGTTAAAATTCTAACTAATCAATCAATCTTCTGGAACAAAAATGTCATTACTATTCATAACCATTTAATGGTGTATGGTGTATGGTGTAATGGTGTATGGTTCAATGGTGCATGGTGTATGGTTCAATGGTTCATGGTGTATGGTGTAATGATGTATGGTGTTGCAACGTGAACCATACACCATACACCATGAACCATATACCATACACTATGAACCATACACCATACACTATGAACCATACACCATGCACCATAACCCATACTCTGTACTCGGTAACTCTGGACCATACACCAGATACACGATCGAGCGACGCGATGTTAACGAGAGACAATGAACGGGACTGGCGCAATCGAAGTTAATATAATACATTTTCAAAACTATGTTAACCTTATAAAGCAATGATAAAGAACATTAATCGTGCTTTTTATGCGCCAGCAGGTGGCTATTTTCTACAACCATGAAATAATAATTATTAGCCAAAAGAAACGCAAAAAACATGTAGTGACAAAAAGCGCATATCTTTTTATTTTTTTGACTATAAAAACCGAAGATGTGAATATAAATCCGCAAAAACATATCTTTTTAATTTGTATTTTAACGTATTTTTGAATTTTCCGCCGAAAGCCGATGGACAATCAAATTATGTTCGCGAAGATCGCGCTGGTTCATGACATATTTTTTAATAAATTTTGCCATAAACTTGACAAAAGTAATATTTTTTCAACAATTTTACAATCCCGAAAACTTGCAAGAAAATATTGTGATATGATCGACGTATTGATGTCCACAGTGCGCAAAATGATATTTTCCCATTTGCATAATGTTCCCTAAAACATGCAAGAAATTTACAAACACTCATATTTAGTATGATTTGCTGCAAATGTCAACTAAAACTCAAATTTGGCACACATTTGTCTAAAAAATGCAACATATTATATATGGTGTATGCATAGTGTATGCCATTTTGTCAGAATACTATCTAGCTGCTGTGACTCTAATGTGGTACAAATTTCCTGAACAGATGCAACAATAAGGCTATCAATAGTATAGTACATGGTATAAATGCAATCTCATACTCAAATTTAGTACAAATTTACTGAAAATATGCAACAATATAGATAGAGATGCCATGCAATATGGTGTAAATGCAATCTAGTACTCTAATTTGGTACAAATTAACTGGAAATATGCAACAATATGGATATCGATAGTATGCGATATGGTGTAAATGCCATCTAATACTCAAATTTGGTACAAATTTACTGAAAATATGCAACAATAGGGATATCGATAGTATGCGATATGATATAAATTCGATCTAGTACTCAAATATGGTACAAAAATACTGAAAACATGCAACAATAGGGATATCGAAAGTTTGCGATATTGTGTAAATGCCAATTAGTACTCAAATTTGGTACAAATTAACTGAAAATATTCAACAATAGGGATATTGATATTATGTGAAATGATGTAAATTCCCTCTAATACTCAAATTTGGTACAAATATACTGAAAACATACAACAATGTGGATATCAATAGTATGTGATATGGTGTAAATGCCATCTAGTACTCAAATTTGGTACAAATATACTGAACATGCTGAAAACATGCAACAATAGGGATATT